>CAUYSK010011537.1:0-86813 GCA_963575035.1 Avahi laniger | reverse complement strand
TCCTTTGTATTTCTTTCTGGGTTTTTTTTTTTTTGTTTTTTTTTTTTACTTTCACTGTCTGTGAGTGACTACAAGGCATTAGAAATGTCAGGATCCCGCTACCAAAAAAAGAACCCTTGAGCTTGGGACCACTTGTGCCAGCAGTTCAAGGCTGCAGTGCGCTATGCATGAGCCTGTCAATAGCCACTGCACTCCAGTCTGGGCAACGTAGAGAGACCTCATTTCTAAAAACAAATAAAAATAAAAAAAGAATTAAAAGTATTCTTTTTACTATTTTTGGAAGAATTTGAGAAGGATTGGTGTTAATTCTTCTTTAAATGTTTGACATAATTCACTGCTAAAGCTATCTGGTTGTAGGCTTTTATTTGGTGGAAATTATTTGAATCCTGATTTAATTTGTTTACTTTGTTTAATAGGTCTATTTGTATTAGTTTGGTTCAGATTGTAGCTCTCTTCAGTGGAGCGATGGATCCTTGGATCATCCTACCCCCCGTATTCATCAGTCTTATGAGTCTTAGTCTGTTTGGGTTGCTATGAAAAATACCACAAACTGGGTAGCTTATAAACAATAAAAATTTATTTCTCATAATTCTAGAAACTGAAAAGTCCAAGATCAAGGCACTGGAAGGTTCAGCATTTGGTGAGGGCCTGCTTTCTGCTTTCTGGTTCATAGATGGTGCCTTCTCAATGTGCCCTTACATGGCAGAAGGAGCAAGGGCCTCTTGGGCCTCTTTTATAAGTGAACTAATCCCATTTATGAGGGTTCTACCTTCATGACCTAATCATCTCCCAAAGATCCCAACTTCTAATATCATGGTCTTGGAGGTTAGGATTTTAATATAAGAATTTGAAAGGGGACACAAACATTCATACTATAGCATCATGAAATGACAAGTTTTTAAAGTTATTTTAAAAATCAATTTTCTAAATTATCAAAGAAAACAGATTTTTTTAATCTTCACATTGTCAATAAAAATTTCTACCTTTATTTAGACTATTTAGATAGTTGGCTTGGTTGTGCAGTATTACTTTGAATAGTCTTATTTTGACCAAAGGGAAAAGATTGATAGCCAGTTTGTGAGTCTCTTTATACCAGTAACTCAAGGAATTTAGAGGAGTATGCCAGATCCAAGTTAACTGAGAATCCTGTTGAGGATTGTGTAATGGACTATGCATCCATACCTCAATTGTGAATATTGTTTGTTGCTCCATAGAGATATCTCCTATAGAGACATATAAGATTTCAGGAGTTTTGCAGGGCTTTGCCCTGAAGGAATATGTGAATGTGTCAGTTCACATATCAAAAGCTGCCTTGCCTCAGGAGGGCATCTCACCTATCAGCAGCGCTTTCCATTGTGATGCTGGCTGTCTCAGACCTGTTGGCTTGTGCCTGGTGCTTCTGTATGACAAAGCTCGGCATGGGGCTACAGGGTGAGAACTGATCAAAGAGTGCCCGCCCAACAGACATCTGTGGCTAAAAGCAATTAGCCTAAGGGACAGTTCCTGCTTCACTCCTGACTACCTGTCTCACTCAACAAAAAACTAGATAAAGGAATATAGAGCCACTATGTTTCTGTTTAATCTTTCTGCTAAGTGATAATTTTATCTTAGGACTTAGAAGTTTGCCTTATAAAGATCTGCTCACGAAGATAGAGTTAATTAAGGGATATTTAGAAGCTTTCGGGGAGATTTTTAACCTAAAACGAACGGCCTGTTATTATGTAAATCTGTTACCCTTGGCAACCTATCACTGTACTGATTAATACTGATGTGGGACTTCATTCGTGGAATCACAGCTCATGGGAATGCTGGAGTACCTCCTGACTCCTTCAACTTTATAAAACTATACTTTATAAAAACTGTACTTTTGTCTCTGTGTCTTCTTTTATTTCTATATTCTATTATTTTCTATTTCTATTATTTCCTTATCCCTTGCAATGAACCCTACCAAAGAGACCCAATTTTTGCTGGGAGCATAGTTAACTTCCCACAGTTGTTTATTGACTAATATATAATTATTAATATTTATTACCTTGAGGGTGGTACTTGATTATATAAGAATAAAAACTGAGAAGACTTCAGTTAGAGGATTTTCTGAACTGAAATTGTTCATGCCCACTCAGCATCATATCTTGTGACCATTACTGACTTAAGTTTGGAGTGAGTAGAACACTGGAATTTATTACTTGAGTCATGCACACTCCACTTTTCAGTTATTATGCATTCTACATTGCTCCCTATTGCAAATTTAAGCATCACAGATCACTTAATATGCATTTGGTAACTGTCAATTTTGGTAATTCAAAAAGATTCAATACAAATTTTTAATAGCAGAAAAAAGGATTATTATAAAAATAATGATAATAGTAATTGTTTCATATCAGTGGGAGAAATGATATTATTATAATCTCGTAAAAGAATGTATTTATTAACTTGTGTGGTGAATACATTGACCTTTTAGGTTTCTCTATATATTATATTGTTTATTTGCTTATTTTTTCATCCTCTATTTCTATTAAGCATGAGAAAATACTATCTTGCAATTATGTATCAACAAAAACTCTTATAAATGATATTTAAATCAATACTTAAATGTATTTTGTGTTTTAATTTGTTAATTACTCTTAGAATATAATGAAACAAGAACTGAAAAAAAAGAATGATGATTCTGTAAGACAATTCTGGATACTCAAATGAAACATGAAGCGAGTCATTCTACAGAGGTTTCTCATGGAAATCAGCACTCATAAGCACTCATGAGCAGAAGGCAAAAATGACTTGACTTTGTATAGAGTTGCAGAGGTAAGAATAATTTTCAGTGGTATTCAGAGTTTCTTCAGATTCCATTATCAGAACTTCATTAACCTGCACAGAGCCTTTTGATAAATTTTTAAAATATGCATCCTTCACTTCAGAAAGGACACAATTCAGGAGGTACATGGCTTTGAGCTGATTATACCTTTGTGCAAAGAAATACTCATTTGTTCTTCTAGGCAAGCATAGCTTTGAATAAGTTTTTAGACTTAGCAAGTAGTACATAGGTGAAATATCAACATTTATACCTTCAGCTCTGAATAAATGACATACTGCTAAGTAACAGTTCTGTCCATTCAGCATTTGAAACTTACAGCCTATATATTCAAAAGCAAATGAAACTATGTAATTTAAGAGCCATGTTTTGACAGTATTTGCAATGTTTTATAATTCTATTTCCTTAATATTGAATTGAAAGTGGAAAACTAACCACCCACATTTCCCTGTGAATGAGGTTTCATTTGCAACCTCCCTTTTCACATAAACACACTTCTTCACTATATTCATGGCTCATGATCTATCATATTGATCCCAATGACTCTTGCCTGCATCATGAATTAATTCTTACCTTAATAATGAAAATTTCTCCTCTATAGCATGGGCGTTCAATAATAAGCAAAACGAAATGTCATCAGATACTTCTCTCACATATATGGACCACACACATACAAATAGTTGTTGATACATTCCCTGTTAGTGGTTTCATCTAACCATAAGATGAAATGAGTGCTATCACATGTGAGCAGTTCTTCTTCCATATCATGTCACTGATATTGGGGGACATCCTACATAGACATTTAAAAAATTCACCAATCCATCTTCTCTATAATCACATTTTAGAATTAATATTTCATGTTCTTCCCTAATATGAACTCTATGTACTATTATTTTTATTTTATTTTGCTTTTATTTTTTATTTTTGATGCATTTTCAAAGAACTCTATGACTCTGTAGTTTTGCTCTCATTGCCCCATGTTCAGCAAAAAAAAAAGCATCAATTTAATTCTATAAAGTATAATTTAATACTAGTTCTGTGGAAACTTCCTTGGCTTACTAGAGAGCTCTTTGTTCAAAAATGTAAAAATTTATGATGGAATTGTGTTAGTATTTGACAAAATTTTATGGCAGATAATACTTGTAAAAATTAATCAACACTCTAATTAAACTTCTTTTTAGATATTTATTATTACTCTGTCTTTCACATTTTTTTCTTTTTTAGCATCTTCTGTAAAGTCATCATATACATAGATGTTCTGTAATCACTGATAGATTCATCTTTTTTATTCATGTAGTTGCCCTTTTATATTTATATCCTGACTTGAAGTATTTCTATTATCCTTTTTCATCTTTCTTGTGGTTCAATGAAAGATTTTTCAGCCATCAATACATTTTTGGTGAATTTTGGAATACAATGTAACACAATAGCTGCAATTGAACAAGCAAATTTAACAAGCAGAAATAATGAAATGAGACAAAATCAAATTGGGTGAGGCAAGCTATATCCTATTATCTAACTATTAGCCAAGAAGAACTGACAGAGGCAGGCCTGGAGTGCATGCATGACCTCTGGAAATTAGTCAGAACCTAAAAGGATTTGTACAAAAATCACAACCTTCAATTTCTAACCTGCAAAACACATGTCAATGACATTGTATGCTTTTTCAAGTGAAACTGCCAAACCATTTATGATTTAATAGAATGCCTGGAACTACCTGTGCTGTAGAAATAATGCATGGAGAAACATAGCTCTCCAGATCATCTAACTGGGTAATTTTATCCATTCCTATGATTTTTATCATTGAATCAGTGAAGAATTTCAAAAGTATACTGCCACCCAGATCTCTCTCCTGACTAATGGATATATTTACCTGGTAATCAAGCAGGGCACCTTAAACACAGCAGGATCAAAACTAATTTATCATGCCCTTTTAGCTGGCCTGTCTTACATTATGCCTCCAACAAAATCTTGCTCTTTTTTCTTGTATTACATTTCAGCATTTGGGAGTAAATTCTATCCACTCACTCAAGCAAGGAACCCACTGTCATCTTTGACCTCTCCTTTCTTTCACAGTCTCCATTGAAAACAGAATGATTTCTCTAGAACGCAAAGCTGATTATACCACCCTCATGCTTAAAACCCTCAATAGCTCTGTATTGCCCTCAGGATAAAATCCAAACTTACAAATTTTTTAATTTGGATTATGAAGTCAACAAAGTTCCTATTTCTGATTGGGATTACAGTCCCCCTCCCCCCACCCCCAGCCATACTGTGTTAATTTCTCAGAACCTACCACGTTCTATCTAACCTGAAGACTTTTCCACACTGAATTCCCTTTGTGTTGAAAAGTTTTACTGCCCCCTCAATAAAACCCACCTATGACCTCCTTCACACAAATTATGCTACTTCTTTCTCCAACGTATGCCAGATCTTGCCTGAAAAAGTCATAGTCATTTTTTCAAGGCTCAGTTTAAATTGATCTTCCTGGAAGCGTTCCCCAAGGCCTAAAAAAAGTTATGTTCCTCTCTATGTGTACTTATCTATAGTTTCTTAGGCTTGCCTTGCCATAGCATTTGTCATGCAGTTTTGTAATTATCTGTTTAATTGCTCATATCCTTCTCCAAGCCATAAATTCCTTGAGGAGAGAGACTATATTGTACTATATCATATTTACTGTTTTATATCCCCAGAGCCTAGTATAGGGTCTGGACCACTGCAGTTGTTGAATAAATTCAATCAATAAATATTAATTGAGCACCTACAATGTAACCAGGTGCTCTATTACATTTTGAGTTTATAAATTATGTATGGTTTCCAAATTCACAGACAGAATTATAGAGTGGGGAAGATGAATTAAGCAAACTAAATATATGCATGAATGAATAAATGAATGAGTGAGTAAATAAAGCCAACAGGCCAAGGTTATTACTAGTTTATCCATATAAGGTAATTTGCTACTGTTACGTTTTGGTCTTGCACCTCTTTATTGGTGTGTGAATATTATAGATGATGCAGCCTGGAGTAAGAAAGAAAAGAAGAGAGAATGTCTTTTCCCAAATCTAAGTTTGTCTGACAATCACAAATATTTCATACCTTCTTCTGGGAATTACCCAAGGAAAGATAGGATTTCTCCTGTTGACATTCTTCAACAAAGACAAGACAGGTTAATGGTGCTTCAAAGAAGAGGAAGAGATGAAGAGAAAGGAATCATACAAAAGAAGGAACTCTCCAGAAGGTGGATCTGGGTAGCTAACTTCAGTGGAGAATTCAGACTGCCAGAGGGCAACACAAGTGTCCTGGACCTCTGCGCTCCAGCAGAGAACAAGAAGAAAGAAATAAGATACATCAAATTGTTGCATATGGTCAAATTCATGTGATCTTGGAAGAAAGTATGTGTACCTGTGAGCTTCAGTTTCCTCATCTCTAAACTGGAGGTTACTGGTTATGAGGATTACATAAGATCACATTTAAAAAAACACATTTAATGACAGAGTCTTATACGTACTATGCACTGTTCTGCTCTTAATTTTGTCCTTTCCTTTGAGTGACTAATTCTTGCTTCTATTTAACTCCTTCATTCTAACTGCCAGTCCTACCTATCTGCCAGCTCATCCTATCTGCAGCTGCAAAGTGTGATGACAAAGCCAAAACCTCCATTGGTCTTAGTGGACAAGATCTATAATGCCACTTTTAGAAATCCAGGCAATGAATCCCAGGGCTGAAACCAGGACTTGTCTATGCAATAAATAGATAAGCTGTAAAACCATAATTTATTTTAAATTAATCAGTCCACACATGCAACTTGCATAAAGTGAGTTGGAGAATTGCATCAAAACCTGGTCTTGCCTGTAGTATTATAATTCCTACTGATCATCTTTCCAGAATAACTTTATAGCAAGCATCTACTGTATATTAGAAGTAAAGGCCATTATTTTACCCAATATCCATTCTTTTATTCTTCCTTTTAGCACCAAAATTGCCTTCTCGCCTCCCATATTAGAGACTACATTTCTCAACGTTCCTTGAAGCTAGATGTGGCCATGTGAATAAGTTCTGCCCAATGAAATGTGAAATGGAATGATGTATGTTTCAAATGACATCCTTAAAAGAATCTACTTGACCTATACTATACCTTTATGGCTCCTTGTTTGTTCTGAGAAATTGAACCCATAGAAGAAAGCCTAGCACTGAGGATAGAAGAGATACTTCACTATCCCAAACCAGTCAAATCTTGACAGTTCCATGAGAAAAAATGTAATTTCTATCTTATTCAAACCACTTTGTTTTTTGCATCTACTTTATAGCAGCATTGCCTGTACTTTAACTAATATACTATTCATGTGAATCAACCAAAAAAACAGCAATAAATAAGACTAGAAATATTACCTTGTATAGTTAAAGAAATACATCTGTCCATGCTTATGCAAGGCTTTCAAGGTAGTGATAACTGAAACAACAGAATATCTTTTCTTGGTAAATAGGAGCTCACAAGAAAGTTTTGAGTGAAAATCTTAAAGAAATAAAATGTTAAGACATCAATTAAAATACAAAGCAAGCATAAGTCCAAGGTCAACATACAAATAATTTATTAAAAATAAAATCTTTGGCAAGGTGTGGTGGCTCAAGCCTATAATCCCAGCACTTTGGGAGGCCAAGGTGGGAGGATTGCTTAAAGCCAGGAGTTCAAGACCATCCTGAGCAATAATAGCAAGACTCCCTCTCTACAAAAAAAAATTTTAAAAATCAGCTGGGTGTGGTGGTGCGTGCCTGTAGTCCCAGCTACTCAGGAAGCTAAGGCAGGAGGATCACTTGTGCCCAGGAGTTCGAGGTTGCAGTGAGCTGTGATGAGGCAGTGTGCTCTAGCCTGGGTGAAAAAGTGATGCCCTGTCTCAAAAACAAACAAAAAAATCTATGACCTCAATAAGGGATTATGTGTTCCACAAAGTTGCTACCTAATGCCCCATGTTATCAATACAAGAAAATATCTACTAGTTCACTCTGTAGTAGAAGTGACAAAATGAGATGCAAAGCTCTTCTGAAGCTTGAATCTAGACAGAGCCGCACTCTTTGGATTAGGCTGCAGGACCTCAGCATAGTGCCAAAGAAGAGGCAGGCACCTGGCTCTCCTACTCATGTACATGGTGAGCATAGTGGCAGTGCCACATTGAAAGTATAGTTGCTTCAAAGCCTGCATGCTCCTCAAAAAATAATTCCCTTCTCAATTAACTTCCATGAAATAAATGGTGTCTTCTGAGGAAACTCTGTGTCTTTTTGGTTTAATTTCTCTCTATTATGCCCTAGATTTTTTACCCCTACAACTGAAAAAGGGAAGTAACAATCAGTGGAAAAATTGAGTCAATTTGTTATGAAGGACATATATTCTAAAATGTCTATTTGAGAAAAATATTTATGGAAGCATACAATTTATTTCATTTTTTATTTCCAAAGAGATGTAACTAGTTATTTGTGTTGGAGAGATATGTAATCATTTTTGCATAAGAACATCATAGATATTTGTAGAGAAATGTAACAAAACCAGGTTGCCCAGAAAACATCAAATTTTAGGATATTTTATAAATAAAAACCAATGAAATCTGAAAAAAGCCAAATACCACTCTATTCAACAATAACTGTGTAGATTTTTCCTAGAAATTGCCTTCCTTGACTCTAATTTCAATCCATGTCTTATAATAAGTTTCAAGTAAAAATTTTGGCAGTACATGAGACATACATGCCCCTTGAGTTTTAAAATTAAAAACATATATACATTAATAAAACATCCTAAACTTTATAAGATCTATAATTGTGATAATGTAATATTAAATATTTTTATACATATATTTGATTTACGTATCTTAAAATTTATATTTAATCTTTAAATTTGTACCATATTTTTTATGTTTTTAAAATTTTCTTTATTTAAATGGGAAAATTTTAAATCTCTTTTTATTAATTTAAGAATCTTCTCTAATAATAAAACATGCTTATGATATTTCTTTTAGAAAATTTTATTACTAAGAAAGAATTTAGCTAGTGCCTATAACCATCCACATCTACCTTTATGTGCTGATGAGTTATAGAGAAAAATTTATATCACTCAGATCCTGACATCAAAGCATTAACTTTTTAGTTACTATCATAACATTATAAACCTGGGCCAGGTATAATGGCTCACATCTGGAATCCCAGCACTTTGGGATGCTGAGATGGGAGGATCACTTGAGACTAGCCTAGGCAACATAACCAGAACCCATCTCTATAAAAAATAAAAAAATTATCCAGGCATAGTGGTGAGCATCTGTTGTCCCAACTACTCAGGAGGCTGAGGCAGGAGGATCACTTGAGCCCAGGAGTTGGAGGTTGCAGTAAGCTATGATGATGCCATTGCACTCTTGCCAGGGCAACAGACTGAGAGTCTGTCTCAAAAAAAAAAAAATATATATATGTATATGTATGTATGTATGTATAAACCTGAGAAATTCTAGAAAAGACATAAATGCAATAAAGCATCTAATGAAAAGATCATCAGTCATCCAATATTCATTGAGTGCTTATAGCCACATATGCCTGAAATAGACAAACACAAATACAAGGTTATTAATCATGTATTTTTCCAAAGAGAATATGCCCCCAAAAATGACCTATTTGATAATGTAAACTACTATAAAGTCTAGTAATAGTAATATAATGGAAACCACCACATATCTGTCTATATTATTTAAGTTATAAATATATGTGATATATGAATATCATAGAGAGAGAAAAACTTTATAAAATAATAAAGGCATTAATAGAAAATTGCTGCTCTGTAGAAATACCATTATTTTGAATAGAACCTCATGTGATCTAATTGAATAGAAAGTATTAAAAAAAGCTTAAAGATATCATTCCATTTTAGTCTTACTTGGAAAGTTTTAAATAAAATTCCTATTTTATCAAAAAACTCTTAGGTCATGGCTGGTAAGCACTAGTTTCCTGGCATTTAAAAAAAATTAAAAAACAGGATCTAAATCTGAAAATGTTGCATATTGTATGATTCCAAGCATATGACATTCTGGAAAAGGCAAAACTATGGAGACAGTTGAAAGGTCAGTGATTGCCAGTAGTTTGAGGGGAGGGAGGGATGAATAGGTGAGGCACAGAGAATTTTTAGGGCAGTGAAGCTACTCAGTATGATACTCTAATAGAGTATACAAATGCATCTCATTCTACTGTTTATTCTTTGTTCTGTAAGAAGAAATTGTGAGTACATGTACCATATGTTAAAGGAATATTTTTTTCAGAGATGTAACAGAAATGCCCAGAACACAGGTGAATTTTAACAAACAAAACTACATGGTATTTCTTATAATAATCATAGTATGTGGAAACATCCTCCTTCCATACTCTTTTATTTTCATCTGTATTTAAAACATCTTGAAAAGTCTTAGCATTCCTAATTAGCCTAAATAAAACTTTAGCTGCAAATGTGACAGAGGCAAAAATAGTTTCAGATTCAAAATAACTTTATATCCTAATGAAACATTATAGTTGAAACAGCATTTCTGTGTTAACAATATTTTCAAGATCCAAATGTGATTTTACCACAATATAAATACATGTTTATATGTGTGTGCATATGAATGTTTGTCTATGTAAAGGCATATAGGCAAACTCATTGAAAATCTGACACTATCTCATTTGGTTTGAATCAATCAATACACAGGAAATATTTCAAAATTATCCTTACCAAGGGGAAGAATAGATGCACAATCAGTAGAACATTACACATAGATATGTGTCCATCTCTTCACAGGACAGGAAATCTTGTATCTAGCTAGTTCACAGAAATGGTTGCTCAATCTCTCTAGGAAGCATTTTCTTTTTTTGTGAAGTGGGCTCAATAAGGCTATATATAATTCAGAGTTGTTGGGAGGACTAAATGAAATAGTGAATGTAAGGCACTTAGCAGAGCATCATATACCAGAGAAGCACTAAATATATTTTATCAGTTATTAATACACATATTTCTAAAGATATTTAAAAATATTGAAGAATTATCATGTCATTCTTTAGAAATATTTCCCCAAATGGACGCATTATTTTTAGCCCATAGACTTTTTGCCCAATAATCTAAGAAAAACACAGATTTTATTCATATAGGAATATTATTTATTATACTGTAATTCTTCAATTGTTTTTGTGGAAAGATCTTGTGAAAAAATGAAATATAAAAAAAGCTACAATAGCAAGTTATAATAGCAATAATAATAAAAAAATAATACCTATGGTTTCTTCCTGGTGTTTACAGTCTGTGAGTCCTCACAAAGCCCTTTTAACAGATAAAACAAACATTAGTAATATCTTGGTTCTCTTCCTATATACATACTTTTTAAAAATAACGTATAAGATATTTGAGGTTCTGAGAGATAAGAATAAAAATCACATGGGAAATTGGTACAATTGGAACAAAAAATAGATTTTCCAGTCAGATTCTGTGACTCTTCATCTACTGCTTCCACAATTATGCTATGCTATCCGAAATTCCCCCCACATCCTGTCTAGTATATTGGAAAACTACATTAGAATTAGTAAGAAAATCTTTAGATTTTGAAAATGTGTGTAAAATTGTGTAAATATGTAACACACACCATATGTAGTTTCTATCCTGTCAACAGGATAAATAAATTATTTTAAAACCAATGTCTTAGCACTTAGGATTCACTATTCAACTTAAAATGCACTCTCTTATGAAACTGTACTGCTAATATATGCCTTTCTGATGATTCATAATTCAGACTATGCATTCTATAATTTTGACTGTATAACTTTTATATGCTGGTCATTGTGTTAAGCACTGTGAATATAAGAATGAAAAGAAGAGATATGATTTCTGCTCTCACAGACCTTTTAGATATCAATATTTAGAATGGATACAGAAAATAGACAGGTTAAATAACAATGCAGGCAAGTGTCATGACAAGAGAAATTTACACAGTTATGAAAGTACTCCAGAGAAACATAAAACCCTTACCTGCTGGGCATGTATCTCCTATAAGTATGTAGGGTGAGGTAAAGAAAAATACCCCAGTCACAAGAAATACCATAAGCAAAAATACAGACTCTGGAAGAACTCAAAAAGTGTAATGTGGCTTGGACATAGAGTGAAAGATATGCAGAAATGAGAATAAAGTCATTGGCTGAAGCCATGCCATGTGGGTCCTTGTAGCTTTCATTGCAATGGTAATGGAATTCTATGGACATATTTTATGCCTGGAAATGACAAGATTTAATTTTGAATTTATAAAGATCACTATGGCCACAGTGAGAAGGGTGATTTTGGAAAGGGGAGGAGCATTATAGGTGGCAGGAGAATAGTTTAGAAAGCTTTGTAGTGATCCTGGGAAGATATTATCATGGACTCAATGTGGGTAGTTATAATAGAGAGGGAGAGAAGTGAAGGGATTTGACACATATTTAGGGGACACAAGGATAGAAATTAGTGGACTAAAAGTAGAGTGTGAGAGAGAAGACATTGTCAAGGATGGCGCTCAGATTTCTGGATTAGGTACTGGGATGGATGGTAGGTAGGTACAAGTACAAATGTAGCATTTGGAAGGAGTAATTGATTTCAGAAAAGGGACTTCAGTTTGGGCCATGTTATTGTGGTGATGCCTGTGGGAATCCAATGAAATCTATCTGAAGGACAGTTGAATATAGAGCACTGGATCTCTGGACAGGTATCTGGGCTGGAAATATAGCCCACAGATTATAATTGAAGGCATGGAAAGTAAAAAAGAGAAGAGGGACCAGGAGAGAATTCATACTGACAAAAATAATTTAAGAGAAGAGGTATAGGAAGTGGATCCCATGGGGGATGCTCAGAAGGAAAAACAGAAAGGTAAGAGGAGACCCAGAGAAGTATGATATGTGGAAGCCCAGAGGGAGTTTGCAGAGAGAAAAATTAGTCCAATTCTGCTCAGAAGTAACAGCAGTATAATGGAGGAAGACTTTTTCCTCACCCCGATGTTTCCTTTTTATTGAAGGGAACTAAGATATTCTCTTTTTTTTCTTTTTCTTTTCTTTTCTTTTTTTCTTTTTCTTTTTTTTTTTTTTTGGAACTAAGATATTCTAACTGCCTAGTTTCCTCTTTTCCTTTTCTCCTTCTCCCTGGGAAGTGGAGTGATTTATCTGTTTGGTAAATTTGGAAAGAATAAATCTGACATGTATGGCCTGAATCAGCCTTTTTTCCCCTTTGGGAGTGAGCCTTCCCACTGAGAGGACATAGACTTCTCTTTCCTCCCTGCTGTCACACCTGGACACTCCCCCATACCAGGTAAGAGGGAGGTGGAAGTGGAAGGGCAAGAGTAAGAAGAAATATTTGAAATAAGTTCTCTGGATAATGGGCTTTATTCTACTAGGGGAAAGGTTGGCCTAAAGTAAGAGAGTTCATCTCCCTGCTTTGTGACAGGAGCCAAAGGAGAAACCATGGGTTTCAACTCATATTTGGTAGTTGGAAGTTCAAAGTATTCCTTCCTATTGTACTCTGTTTCCTCTAAAAATTAGAGAAAATGTCACCCCCTGAGATTGAGGCAGAACAGAATGAAATAGGTTTCATAATAGTGGTAAACATTTGAAGAAGCAAGTGTAGACAATTAGAGAAAACTGTATAAAAATACAGACAATGTCCCAATCAATATTGAAAATGAAGACTTTGACAGTCTTCATGGGTGGGATTTTCTTCCACTCTCAACAGCTAGTGGAAGGTCCAGATTTGGAAGGATCCATGGGTGAATTTTGCCAGATAATTGTGATTGAAGACAATGAAGCAAGGGGTCTCAAGTTACTGTCAAGAATGACGGTCAAGGAATAGACAATTGAATCTAACTAACTTAGCATGGAATGGAATTAAAACCAAAGGACGCATAGGTTGGAGGACATGCAAAATGGAAATTCCCCAATAAGAGAGCAAGAAAACAAGTGTTTGGAGTCAGAGGGCAGAAATTGGAATGTATGATTTCAGAGGTAGAGCAGTTTTGGATGGACATGGGGTCTATGACGCAGCCATGGAATGCGTGGTGGTGTAGAACATAGATGAGAAACTGACCATTAAGAAATTGAGGAACTCTGTTTAGAGTTCTGAAAATTGCAGTCATCTGGGATATGACAAGAATCAGCTAATGAAGACAAGAAGAGTGAATATGAAGCTAGTCATTCAATAAATGGAGTGAAAAGACTGTGAATTAGTTGAATCCAAGAATGAGATTCCTAGAGGGAAATAGAGCTAGATGGCTTGAGACCAAATGCAGCAGGAGAATTTAGATAAGGGTGGAAGTGAGATACTCTGTGGAAATGTCAATGGAGTTAAAAGAGGAAGCTGACCCCACTTCCTGACATCAGGTTTTTTCGAGGGGGGAGTGGGAGACAAAATAGTCACCTCATGAGACAATGGCACATACCTTTGTAGAAAAGCCTGGGTCAGGGATGAATGGGAGGAACTTTCCATAAGAATTTGAGGAACAAGTTGGTTTATATGCACATACATATTTTTAAGTTCAATATCTGTGTGTGCCCAGAGACACGGTATAGACAGAGAGGCCTTTACAGATAGGTGGGGATAACCCAAAATATTAAAATATTAACAACTGATATCTTAGGAAGGTAGCATTATGGTGAACTTTTCCCTATATTTTCCTGTAAGCTCCAAATTACTTATAATGAGTATATACTACTTTTTATAACCAGAAAAGTAATGCTAGTTTTTTAAGTTTATATTTATTAGTGTCTATAGGGATAGTATGAACAAGAACAGGTACTTTAACTTTGTTCTAACTAAAACAAAAGTACTTGATTTGGATGTAAACTACATGAGAATATATGATAAATACCACCTAAATAGAATAAGTCTATATGTGATTGTAATTACTCAAGGAATGTATTATATTTAGTTTTTATGATTACAAAATGACTTAAATTATTTGCATCTTTTGTTTAAACTATTTTTTCTTTGCATACTTCTAGTTTCCAAAGTCCTTGATGATTTAAATATGTCAAGCCATTCTTCAGACAATAAACATGACCAATTCACTTCAGGTGCTTTAAAAACATTTTTTTCATTTTTTATGATCATCAGGATAGAGATAGGTGTGCTCTGTGATTAATGAAAACCACTTATTAAACTCAATATAGATGTTGTAATTAAGTATCTGCACAGTACTGAGTGTAATGTACATAACTTATTACAGAATTCACTCCGACATTGAACACTTGTTATTCCTGACCTTGGCTATCATAGTATCTGCATGGTAGCATTTTGTTATTTTTCACAAATCTCCTATTCTCCTTCTTATGTATAACTTCTATATTTTTTCTTTTGATGTCTACTAAATTAGCTCACCCTGACATTACCTTTTCTTAAAATTATTTTATTAAGGAAGCCATAATGCATGAGAATTTATATTTTATAATATATGACTTGATTAGACTAATGTGATTAAAATGATGGAGCACAGAAACAGGGACTTATCACAACAGATCAAAACATCCAATTATTTTCTAGGATCTCCTCTTCCTTTAACAACCGAATTCTGAATTCTAACAGTTCATCTTGGATCCCTGATTCAATATTTTCCTCAAATCCCTTACAACTACCACCAGTCCATTGAATTTTACAGTAATTATTCTATTAACTAATTTACATTAGAACACAGAAGTATACATTAGCCAGATTTCTCACCATCATAATTATTTGAAGGAAGCAATTCACTGAGGTTTTAGTGATTTTATTGCTCTCATCTAATTAATTGATGGTTGCTTCCCTGCCATTTACTCGTCCTTAATTTGGGGACAGATTCTGTTATATTCTTCACTCTTCCTTGGATGATAGCTAATAATTTCTTCTTTGCTGAGTGAAACATCCATTCAACTTTCAAATATTTTAAGAGATATTCATGCTATCATGATGACAAATTTCAAATTCTATTCATATTGCTCCTTCAGAACATGTCTTTGATTCTTTTATTGCCTCTTTCTCTTCGTATGAGCATTATCTATTTTGCCAGTTCTGAATTATTTCAGGCACAGATTGGGAGATTTTGTGATTGAGCAGAGAAATGAACGTATTGCTGTAGCTGTATAATCAATGGGCTAAGAAACTTCTTTTTTGTGCCAGTTAATATACATGTATTGTGTTTAGAAAAAGACTCAAGCCCCAGAAGAGTATTATATCCCAGCTGACACCTCGATTTGAGCCTGTGGGACCTAAGCAGAGGGGGCCCAGCCATGCCATGCTAGACTTTGATATACAAAACTATAAGATAATAAGTGGATGTTGCTTAAAGCCATTTAGTTTGTGCTCAATTAGTATGGAAGCAAAAGAACATTAATATATGTTAATGTTATATATGAAGGGACTTCAAAAAGTTCATGGAAAATAAAATTAAACTAAAAATATAAACTTTACTTCTCAACACGAGCTCCAATAAGTTCAAGATACTTTTGTAAGTGATGATACGAGCCATTTAGCCCATCCCTGAAGAACTGGGAGTCCTGGGAATTTAACAATGTCAATGTAGTCTTTTTTACATTATTAGCTGAAGAAAAATGGGTGCTTTTTAAAGATTTTTTAAGTTTAAAAAACAAAGAAGAAATCAGAAGTAGCCAAATCAGTACTGTAAGGTGCATGTCTAATGATTTCCTATGAAAACTCTCACAAAATTGCCCTTGTTTGATGACAGGAATGAGCAGGATATTGTCATGGTGAAGAAGGACTTTCTGGTGAAGCTTTCCGGGCATTTTTCTGCTAAAGCTTTGGCTAACTTTATCAAAACACTCTCATAATAAGTAGATGTTATTGGTCTTTATCCCTCCAGAAAGTCAACAAGCAAAATGCCTTGAGTATCTAAAAAAACTGTTGCTCTTGATGATCCAATTTTGCTTTAACTGGACCACTTCCACTCTTGGTAACCATTGCTTTGACCATGTCTCGTCTTCATGATTGTATTAGCAAAGATTTTGTTTCATCTTCTGTTACAATTTTTTGAAGAAATGTTTTAGGATCTCGATCCCATTTGTTTAACGTTTCCATTGAAACTCTGCTCTTGTGTGCAGCTGATCTGGGCACAACAGTTTTGGCACCCATCAAATGGAAAGTTTGTTCAACTTTAATTTTTCAGCTAAAATTGTGTAAGCTGAACTAGTTGAGATGTCTATGGTGTTGGCTATTGTTTCTGTTATCGATTGTCAGTTCTCGTCAATTAGGGAATAAACAAGATTATTTTTTTCATCACAAATTGATGTGGATGGTCTGCCACTGTGGGCTTCATCTTCAATATTGTCTTGTCCCTTCTTAAAATGAGTAATTCATTTGTCAACTGCTGATTTCTTTGGGACATTGTTTCCATAAACTTTTTTTTTTTTTTTTTGAGACAGAGTCTCACTCTGTTGCCCTGGCTAGAGTGAGTGCCATGGCGTTAGCCTATCTCACAGCAACCTCAAACTCCTGGGCTCAAGCAATCCTACTGCCTCAGCTTCCTGAGTAGCTGGGACTACAGGCATGTGCCACCATGCTTGGCTAGTTTTTCCTATGTATTTTTAGTTGTCCGGCTAATTTCTTTCTATTTTTGGTAGAGACGGAGTCTCGCTCTTGCTCAGGCTGGTCTCGAACTCCTGAGCTCAAACAATCCACCCGCCTTGGCCTCCCAGAGTGCTAGGATTACAGATGTGAGCCACCGCACTCGGCCTGTTCCCATAAACTTTTGTAAAGCATCAATAGCTTCACCATTCTTATGTCCAAGCTTTGCCATAAATTTGATGTTTGTTCTTTCTTCAATATTTTTTTTACGAAACTACTTTCTTAAAGATGATCACATTTGATTTCAGATGCTTCTGAGAGTAAAAAATAGTTGCCATAAAAAATTGAAATGACCACATTCTTCTATGGAACACATAATGCAGAAATAGTACAAATTATATAACATAGCTGTGGGAGAAATGCATACATTGTAGTCATTAGTATTAACATATATTAAAACAAAAAAAGGGACTTGTATTTGATAATATTAATACTGTAAATTTTAGTACAATTATTTCCTGGATGCCAGGCATGGTGGCTCACCCTTGAAATCCCAGTGACTCAGGAGGCTAAGGCAGCAGAATTGCTTGAAGCCAGGAGTTTGAGATCAGCCTGGGGGTCTTGCTGTGTTGCCCAGGCTGATCTCAAAAGACCCCATCTCTAAAAAAATAAGAAAAATTCTTAGACATATCAGCAGGATGTTTAAAAAAATAAGAAAAATTAGATGGCTGTAGTTTTGCACACCTGTAGTCCCAGCAATGTGGGAGGCTGAGGCTGGAGGATCACTTGGGCCCAGGAGTTCAAGGTTGCAATGAGCTATGATGACAACACTACACTCCCGCCTGGACAACAAAATGTGCCACTGTCTCAAAAAAATTCCTAAAAAAGTATATAATATCTTTTTATTTAAGAAAACAATGGTAATAAATTCCCTGTGCCCATCCAGACAGACAGGAATATTTAGTGGTAGGGGCTTTACTCCAAAAATAGAGTGACAGTGAAAGGAAAAGTCACTCTGACACTATGGATTTCAATTTCATTCAGGAATTTAAATACCAACATATAGTCATGAATGATTTAGAATGGTTCTAGGGGACATAAATCAGGATAGACATTTCTGGTGACAAGAGGGATGATTTGATGCAGATGTTGATGAAAGTGATGGTAATGGCCTTGTACTATTCATCCCAGGTCCTGTGCTGAGCACCTAATATGCATTATTTTATTTCCATAAATCTTCTGAACAGTCTTAGAGATCATGTATTATTATATTTCTCAGCCTTTGGTTATGCAACTGACGTCCTGAAAAAGTCAGTCCTACAATTAGAAAAATAAAAAAGAAAAGAAAAACAAGTTACATAATAAGAAAATTCTTCAGGTGCAAGTTCACCCTGCCTGGAATAAAGCTATATTCTTAGCCACTGCATGGGAATGTTTAGTTTCCAGATATGTCTTGCTGCATATATGCTCAAATTTGGGAAGTCTGGATAAAGCCATATAAACACTGATGAATTTAAGTACTTATAACAATTTTCACTAAATTCTCAATTATGTTATTAAGCCAAATACATTTTAATAATTTCTAGCTATTCTATAATGTTTAATTTTATATATTCATATTAGAAAATAGTTTAAAATAAAAATCTTATTCTTGGAAGCTATGCATATTCTCCTAGGTTCTCAGGAAGAAATATATTGATTTCAGATGCTCCTCAGAGTAAATATTAACTGATCTATACAAAATTGTCTTGAACAAATATTTATATGGAGTATGTGATGAATTCTTCTAGAGATAAAATGTTTATAGTTTTATACAGTAAAAAAGGTATTCTTGAACACTAAGGAACACTGTAAGATGTGACAATATAGAAGAAATCCTAGCCAATCACTATGTCACCTGCTTCAGATAAAATTCTTATGTGTAAACTACTGATGTTTAGATGTAAAATTCAAACTATTAATACAAGGTCTATAATATAGGCTGGGTGAAGTGGCTCAAGACTCTAATCCTATAATTTTAGCACTTTGGAAGGACAAGGCAGGAGTTGCTGATCAGCCTGGGAAAAATAGGGAGATCTCTCATCTCTAAAACAAAATGTGAAAAGTAGCCAGGCATGGTGGAGAGTACCTGTAATTCTAGCCACTAGGGAGGCTGAGGCAGGAGGATCACTTGAGCCCAGGAGCTGGAGGCTGCAGTGAGCTATGATCATGCCACTGTACTCCAGCCTGGGCAACAGAGTGAGACTCTGTCTCTAAAAATGAAAAACAAGCAAACAAAGAAACAAAAAAAAACCAATGGAAACTCCCAAAACTATAGTACATAAGAAGACATATGTTAAGTGCATTGTTATTAATGATTTTGTAGAGAAGTTTAAACTTCCCATCTGAAGATTCAATGATTGAGTCTGTTGAAATAATCTCACAATAAACAAATAAACAGGGGAAAAGACATATAAATTTATTAGCGTGCACATGTACACAGGAGTCACACAAAATATGAGACTCAAAGAAGGGATAGATAGTTGAAGCTTAAATACTCCCTCCATAGAAGACAAGGAAGTGGGGGATGTGAGAAATTTTAAAGGAAGAGCAAATAATTTTTAGGGGAGATGAGTGGCCCAGAAGAGCAGAGAATAGCGTGGGACAAAATTCCTTGGGGCTCTGGGAGAGGTGGCTATAAGACAAGGGAAGGTGGCAGGCAGAACTGTACTGCAACAAAAGTTGTCTTATTATTCAGGTAAAGTCTCTCATGCAACAGCCCTTAGAATAATAGTTGAGAGTGAGAGAAGGGGAAGAGAAGGGGGAGGAAAGTAAAAATAAAAATCAAAAATCAAAAAAAGAAGAGTTGAAAGAATAGATAAACAGACTGCCATGGAGTGGTGTCCTAGGCATGGAGACTTTTAGTTTCCTCTCCTGAGATACGAGTTAATGTTCTCTGGTTAGTGTAGATTCCAGGAATGGGGTCCAAGATAATTGTATTCCCTGTGGATTAACTTCCTCAGGAGAGATCCCATCCCAGTGCTTCAGAAAGAAAAGAATGGGGAGGGCAAGAAAAGGTCAGAGAGAGATCTTGGTTCTGAGGCTTATTTTTGAGGCCTTTCAATCTCCTTTGTTCAAAGCACTTCAGCATGCCAAAGCATGACAGCACAATTCACTATTGCAAGGATATGGAAACAACCCAAGTGCCCGTCAATCCATGAGTGGATTATTAAAATTTGATATATGTATACAATGGAATATTACTCAATCATAAGAAACGACAGTGATCTAGAACCTCTTATACTTTCCTGGATTAAATTTATGCCCATTATCCAAAGTGAGGCACCACAAGATCAGAAGAATGGGCTCCACTTGTACTTGCCATTAAATTGGTACTAACTGATCAACACTAGGGTGATCACATGGCAGAAATACTTTTCAGGGATTAGGGGGATGGGGGACAAATCTACAACTAAAGGACACAGGGAACACTAAAGGGAGGAAGGGGCATGCCTTTAACCCGCACTTGGGTGAGGCAAAGACATGAAGTGTAACTATGATGTTTGTACCTTCACAATACCCTGAAATAAAAAAAAATAAAAAAAAAAGGAATGCAACCAGACCTGGCCCAGACCATTTTAAGATAATACCTGTGTCTTAGGTTAATTTAGTTTCCGAAGAGAATCATTTACAAGTCAATTTGTTTCCCCCATCCATTCATTCTCTCAAGTATCTATTCATCCTCCCTAATAACCATTTATTGCCCCTCAACAAAATTGCCTATATTTCTCATCTCCCCTTCCCCTTTAAAATGAGGGTATATAAATTTCTGGACCCCACTTGGAAATTGGGTAATGACTCTGTGGTTCCTGGGCAGGGTAAATAAATCTCTTTCTCTTCTTAAAAAAAAAAAGTATATGCATGTACACACATGCATACACACATACACATACACAAGTTCACACCTAAATATTCAGCTTGTACCTTCTAAAAACAAGAACATTCTATCATATGTTAATAATTCTATCATCACAAACAAGAAATTTAATTATGATACAACATTATCTAGTTGATAGCCCATATTTAAGTGTTCCAGTGATATCAGGGCCCAAATTGGGATCTCTCATTGAATTTAGTTTCCTTTAAACAAGGAAAGTCCTCAAACCTTATTTGATCCTTCGTGGTATTGGTATTTTTGAAAAATCAAAGTCAGTCTCATAATTTCTCTGTGCTCTCATGACTGATGAGGTTTAAACTTTTCTGGCAAGAGAACTTCATATATGCTGTAACATGGTTTTCACTGAATCCCATCAGCAAGCACAGCAGGTCAATATGACAAGTTATTAGTGATGCTGAGTTTAGTTATTTGGTTGTGAACTAAAATAAAATCTTAAGGCTCCCCCACCACTGGCTTACTGAATGGACCTGTCAACAGAAAAGAAGCCAAACTCTGGAAAATAATTTTAAAGAGATATATTCTGAGCCAAATTTGAGGACCATGACCTGGAGCCACGTCCAAGAAGCCTTGAGCAAGTGGACTCGCTGTGCTTGCGTTACAGTTTTGTTTTATATATTTCAGGGAGACAGGAATTACATGTAAAGTCATAAATCAATACATGGAAATCATACATTGGTGTGGCCCAAAAAGGTGGCCCATCTTGAAGTGGGGCTCAAAGGTTATAGGTGGGTTTAAAGATTCTTTGATTTGTAATTGGTTAAAGACATGAAGCTTTGTCTAAAGGCTTGGAATGTTAAGACAAGTAAGCCTGTAAATCAGAGACAAGCCACTGGGACATATATTTGTTATGTAAATTGAGGACTTGTAGGTTTGTCTTGCGTCCCCTTAGGCCTGTAAATGGGTTACAAAGGATATCTGCAAGAAGGGAATGGGGCTTGATGAGGCATGTCTGACTTCCCTTTTTATGGCCAGCAAATCAGTTTTAGGATATCCTCTTGGCCAAGAGGGGCTCCATTCAGTCAGCTGGTGAGGTGGGGGGAGCCTTAAGATTTTATTTTAGTTTCAGACCCCCTCTTGGCCAAGGGGATATCCTAAAACTAAATTGCCAGACACAGGGAGGAAAGTCAGACATGCCTCATCATGCCTCCTTTCCTTCTTGGGCATACCCTTTGTAACCCATTAACAGGCCTAAGGGTATGCAAGACAAACCTGCAGGTCCTCAATTTATACAACAAATATATGTCTTGTGGCTTGTCTCTGATTAACAGACCTCCTTATCTTAATACATTCCAAGCCTTTAGACAAAGCTTCATGTCTTTAACCAATTACAAGTCAAAGAATCTTTAAATCCATCTAAAACCTGTAAGTCCCCCTGCTTCGAGATGGCCCACCTTTTTGGGCCAAACCAAAGTATGCCTCCCACGTATTGATTTATGACTTTACCTATAACCCCTGTCTCCCTGAAATGTACAAACCAAACTGTAACCGAGTCACAGGGAGTCCACTTGCTCAAGGCTTCTTGAGCATGTCCCTGGATCATAGTCCTCAAATTTGTGTCAGAATAAATCTCTTTAAAATTATTTTCCAGAGTTTGGCTTGTTTTCTGTTGACAGGTTATGGTGATGTCCATCAGATATAGCCATCTTAAAGCTACCTTCTTCCCTTGGTAATTAATATGTACCTAAAAGTGTTACCAAAAGCTCAGCACTTGTCCTGGAGGCTGCATGGCACTTGTCCCCAAGGCCACATCGGAAGAACAAGGACAAGCGGTTGAGAAAAAGGAAAGAGGAGTTTATTAATTTGCCAGCAAATGAGGAGGATGTAGACTCCTGGCTTAAAATGCCATCATCCTCATCATAAACAGAAATACAGAGCTTTTAATGGTTGGGTTTTCTGCTTCAGATTATTGCTAAACTATAGTGAATGATTCTGATCTGTCCCATGTGTCCCAGGAAGACAATCTCCTGACCTCCATCGGGACCTTTGCCAGGCCAATTCCATTGAACTGTCTCATATGGTACAAAGAACAAAGGATACTCCCCTGCCCTTCCTGACCACTGGCCTGAGGCAGGGATGTAGGTTTCAATTCCCAAAAAGAGTGGGGAAAGTTATAAAAAGGTAGAAAACATTTTTACCCTTTTTTTTTCAGGCCAAACCCTCTGTTACAAAAGTAACTCTGAGATTGTGTGAGCCTCTCTTTCCTTATCAACTTTCCCCCCAATGATCCTTCAGATAAAATATGCACTGTGTTTGGGTTGTATAAAGCCTTCTGGAAGGGCTTCTCCATGCCTCTAGGCCAGGTCTCAAAACTGAAAGGTGCAATGCAGGACAGCATTAGAAATTATTATTACTCTTTTTTTACAAACTTCAGTTCATGTATGTAGTCTTTTGATAATAGAGGAAATCAACTCCTGTACATTTCTCTAAGGGATTATCTAAGAATAATAGTCTTTTAGAACTATAAGAAATGACAAATTATGATGATAATTGATCTATTTCTATGCAAATAAAATATTCCTATGTTAACACTTTTACTCTGATCATTTTTGTAAAACTTCATTTCCAAATATTATATATTGTATTAATGTTTTGCTAGTTCACATTTTATAGGATTTAGGTTAGTTCATCCAACCAAATTTTTTTGGCTCATTTCTGCTAAAAATTTAATGACAAGAATCTGTTGATTTCTGGTATAAATCAGTACATAATAAATGTTATAGATTCATAACTGGGATGATAGTTCTATTAGCATGATTCTAAAAAAATATTTTTATAATGAGTGCATTTTTACACAATGAAGGCTTTCGATTTCCTATTGAACTCAGTATACTGGGATTAATGAACACTGCCCTTAAAACTCCCATGCCTTAGGGTCTTTTTATTCTTTACATAAATGATATAAGAAGAACTTAAAGTGTGATAATTTAAATATATTTCAGAACACATCAATAACATGTTTATGAGTGAAATAAGAGCTATGTAAGTCATTTTACGTGGCTATAATGAAATTTTGATTTATTTGTTGCATTTTTATCTATAAAATTTATCAATTTTTATGTATTGCTCTAATGTTTATGTAACTCTTAACCAAAACATGTGTATAAAGTTGGTAATATTTTCTTTTAATGAAAGTATGAAATAATTAATAATCTGTGGAGGAAACATTGAAACAATGTGAACATCCCTTTTTTCATCAACCATTCACCCAGTGGCAATAATATTTTTGATGTCACACCATGCAAGAATATCTCAACCTCTCATGAGGGCATTATAATTCATTTTATTATCAATAATATAGTATCAGAGTTTTTAAAACATGTATTTAGTTTTTTTTTTTTTTGAGACAGAGTCTTGCTCTGTTGCGCAGGCTAGAGTACCGTGGCGTCAGCCTGACTCACAGCAACCTCAAACTCCTGGGCTCAAGTGATCCTTCTGCCTCAGCCTCCCGAGAAGCTGGGACTATAGACATGCACCACCATGCTCAGCTAATTTTTTCCCTATATTTTTAGTTGTCTGACTAATTTCTTTCTATTTTTAGTAGAGACGGGGGTCTTGCTCTTGCTCAGGCTGGTCTCAAACTCCTGAGCTCAAACGATCCACTCCCCTTGGCCAGATTGCTAGAATTATAGGCATAAGCCACCTGTATTTAGTTTTAATGAATTTTTTTTTAATTTCAGCGTATTATGGGGGTACCGATAAATCTGACTCAAGTTCCTGAATAATGATGTAACTCTTATTTACTTGTATTTTGATATAATGCTGTATTGTACTTACTTCTATTTCCTGCTACAAAAAGAAGATGCTTCTGAATGTTACAAATCTAATTATGGAATATGCCTGAAGCTGCAATGTTACCTATTGGATCTATAATAAGGCTGCAGGCATCACAAGGATCTCTATTAGGTTGAACAATATGAAATGGCCAACTACAAAAGTGGCAATTTCATTTAATACAGCCTAGTATGTTTGTCTTCTCAATTCTAATATACACTTACACAGACACACATGTACCTCCCTCATACACACACACACACACACACACACACACGCACACACACACTCACCATATCCTTCTCCCCAGATCCAAGCATACAATATTGCCTTAAATCTATTTTCCAGTTCTCCTTGCTGCTGGATATTAGGAAAGAAGTCTCTGTCTGCTACAAAAGAAGAAAACATACAAAAATATCTAAGTGAAAAAAAAAAAAGCTAAAGTAAATCAATCAAGAATTTCCAAATAGAGTGTAACCAATAAAATACAAATGATAGTTTTAAGAACTATAATTTTGAAATTGAATGGCATGATGGCCATATATAAAACATTCTGGAAATTGTATAAAGAGCCTCAGTTTATCACCTCACTTATTACCAGAGGAATAACGTTCTAATCTCCAATCTCTCAGTCTTTCTCCATTATTAATGAAGTTAAGAGAGTTTTATCTGGCCGGGCGTGGTGGCTCACACCTGTAATCCTAGCACTCTGGGAGGCCAAGGCGGGTGGATTGTTTGAGCTCAGGAGTTCAAGACCAGCCTGAGCAAGGCGAGATCCCGTCTCTACTAAAAATAGAAAGAAATTAATCAGAGAACTAAAAATATGTAGAAAAAATCAGCTGGCATGGTGGCACATGCCTATAGTCCCAGCTACTCGGGAGGCTGAGGCAGGAGGATCGCTTGAGCCCAGGAGTTTGAGGTTGCTGTGAGATAGGCTGACGCCACGGCACTCTAGCCAGGGCAACACAGTGAGACTCTGTCTCAAAAAAAAAAAAAAAGAGAGTTTTATCCTTGTCTTCTCAAATTATTTTAGGAATGAAATTTTGAAGTTTTATATTAAATTTTTGTAAAAGATGGCTTTGTAATTAGAGTATTTTTGGAGTATTTCCAGCATAATATGAAGTACTAAGATGACCTTTTAAAAATACACCGTGTAGTATAAGATTATGGTATTAAGGTATATCTTTCTGATCTTAACTAAGGTTCTGCTCCTATGTGTATTATTGGAAAACAGATTCTGTGTTCAAAAAACAGTTCTGTTGAAAATAACTTTAATTCATAGAAACAAGGACAGAGCAAGATAAAGGGGCCAGGCTTCATGGTGTGATTTCTGGGAGCAGATCTCTCTAGTCTTACTATGGTTTCCTGTTTAAACTTTTCTCCTTAAGGTTGCTAGATCAAAGTTACATGTTGGCAAAAGTGGCAGTGGTTATAAAGTGTTAAAGAGAGAGTTTACTACTAACATTGCTTTGGATCAATGATCTAAAACTCTATTTACAGGGCTGAATAAAGTGAAAACTAGGAGAAAAAAAGATGCTAGGTCAGCCCTTTGAAATTACTATTTGTTATGAAACCCACTATCATCACCATCCAAAGCAAGCGCTTATTACTATCCATCTAGTTTTAAGTAAGGACTTACAATCAATGGAATGGTTTTTTTAATGACTATACTTGCTTCAGGGAAAATTATTACAAAAAACAAACTTCCTTCAGCAAGTTTTCCAAAGCAACTTGTGTTATCTAAACCTTCCCAAATATTTCTCAATTTAATAACTAGTAAGAAGATTATTTTCATGTAACTTTACCCTAAAAGAGTTAATTATTATGTTTATTTATATATTTAATATTTACTAGAGCTAATTTTTTTTATTGGTTGGGTCAACCTCTGGAACAAGTGGATTTTAATTCCGGAAGTGTAATTTTTATAGTTAAAACTATACAGCTTATCCATGTTGTTGTAGTATGCAAGAATGTCTCTATCACATGTGAGGGCATCAAAAGTTGTTTTGTCAGTTGTGATAAACTTCCTGTGTTTTTATTTATTTACTTATTTTTAACAGATCAAAGAGACTAATAAATTTCACTATAATAAGTAATGTAATGAGTTACATTATTACTCATCTGTATTTCAATATCCTTCAGTGAAGGGGAAAAGAAGTAGAGTGATAACTACTTTTCTGGGCATTGCAGTAAGATGGACTATATACTACCTGTAGCCCCAAAAGTCACTGTTATTTGTGAACTAAACATTTCTGAACTAAGTGTTAATAAACTAATTTAGTGTCCTAAATGATTTTAACTTTGAATCGAATGTGCCTAAGTCCATGCAAATGCGTATCTTCCAATGGTTTCATCATGGTAGAATAAGATCTGAGGATTCTTCTTTAGACCACATGATAGTTCTGTAAATATTCACTATGTATACAAATATATTTTCACTTATCATAATCACAAATTTATATAAGTTATTTCCACAAGAATCATCTCTTTTTTAAAATATCCAATAATCTTATAAGCAGAGACTGCAATTTATATAAAACATTTGAGAAATCTGAAAATCTCTCTTAAGGCCTACTTTCCCCATTTTATACCATTCTCTTTGATTAATATCTATCAATATATATTTCTTTTCAACAGAGTACACTTATAAAAAAATTCTATTATCTGTTGTTAGCATAGTTTAAAATATATGGAATGAATTGTGGCAAAAATGAAAAATTCCCTTTTCCTAAACATCTTATACTTAAGTTTTGGCAAACTTATGTATCTTTTTCTATGTATGTGTGTGTGTGTACTCTAAATTTATAAATTCTTTTATCCTAATGTATGGATACACACATACACACACACACATAGGGAAGGAAAGGGAGGAAGAGAGAGTAAGAGAGAGACAGAGATAAAGAGAGGAAGAGAGAGAAAGAAATGTTTATAAATATACACAAGGAAAAGACAAAACTATTAAATATTCAGAATGATATACAGATAACTTTAAAAGACTAAATAAATAGAACTGCATTAGGCCCCAAAGAGTAGAACCTCTGTATACATTATTAATGAAATAATAGATAGCTCTGGTAATGCAATCAGCTTTATAATGACAAATAAAGCTAAGTCAAAAGATTATTTGTAAACCATAGGAGCCATTAACTGTTCTGCTATTTGCATCCTTACATCTTTAATGGTTAATCCCAAAGAATTCTCAGCAGAGGCAATAGCCATTAAATATATTATGTGAATCAATATCTGCAACCTGCTGGTAACCAAAAGCTAAAAATCCCATTGTAATGACATCAACTCATATAAACACAGCAAGCTCATTTTCATTAAGCCATTCCTTAGAAATGTGTAATGTACTTATTTTAGAAGGCAGCTATGAACTAACTAAAATGTAGACTAGGTAATTTTTATGGGTTATTTCATTTTTTCTCTCAGATGAGTTCAGCATGTTTTTTAATGAGCATTAAAAAGAAAGAAGAAGAAGAGGTAGCTATGCACTGAAGTACCTGAATTAATCTATTCTAATGCAAGGGTTTTTATAAATAGGGCTGACCTTACGTGTTATTAAAGGGGGCTATTAACATTGTGTCATGATGAAATTCTTCCTAATAGAATCCTTGCTAAAACTGTATTTCCTCAACCATCTCGTCAAATCCCTGAAATCTCACCATGAAATGTTCTTTTTGATTAAAGCAATAATAAAGCAGAATTTTTTTACTATAAATTAACATCTTGGAGGCTACATACTGATGCCTAAGCCAGGGAGCAGTTATTAAAGATCAACTAGGCTACAAAGAAATCATCACAGGAACTTGGGAAGCCAGGAGATGGTCTAGCGTCACTTGCATGTGGAATATGGTTGCAGGAGGTGGGGTCAGCTGCAAACTCCTGGTAACAGAAGAGAGACTCAGAAGGGAAGAGAAAAGGAAAAAGAACTAGGAACTGTGCTATATCAAGTACAGCCAAAAACATCCTTAATTTACTTAATATTTCAAAGTTACATGATCTCTTTCAGAATATTTCCATTTTATGTAAGTCCAATGATAGGAAAATAGAAAAAACTTTAGTTGTAGTGCATTGTTTTTTCCCTCTATAATAAGAAGTCAATAAAATCCATCCAAAACATCTCTGTGCAAAATCAATAACAGGCATTAAATGGCAAAATTACTGACCAGTGTACATCTACGAAAGTGGTTCTGGATTTCTGGGCTGCAGACACCCAAAAAGCAACAGAAACATAAGAAGGAGTTGAGGCTTTATGTATCCGTAGGCACAAAAAATAGCCAGATAAATAATTTGCCAAACACATGTTTTTAAACATGATCTTTACGGATGTTAGTGCCTTGTCTAATAGTTAATACAACAAAATTTTCTTAAATTTTGTTTTTAATTGACACATAACAATTTCACATATTTATAGAGTACAGTGTGATGTTTTGATATGTATATACATTGTGTAGATCAAATCAAGGTCATTGGCATATATATCACCTCAAACACTTGTCATTTCTTTGTAGGGAGAGCATTCGAAATCCTCTCTTCTAGCTATTTTGACATAAATATTGCTGAATTTAGTGTAACTTTTGGTCATATGTTTTCTCAAGCAACAGAGGGTAAAATGTAAGTACTCTTATGTAGAGGGTTTAATAACATCTCAGTCTTGCATAAACTTGTGAGATCCTGGTGTACTCTGTAGTGGTTTTACATTTTACAAGTTCTGCAAACACTTTTAACTTGTAAACCATAAAACCACTACAGAGGACACCAGGATCTCACAAGTTTATGCAAGACTGAGATGAAAATGAGAATGGAAGAAAGGCAGGTGTCACTACAAGTATTAAAAGTAGAATTCTGAACTACTTTTTGCATTTTAGTAGCAGAGAAATGAATTCAACTTTCTTTTATTGATGCTTCTTTCTGTAGAATTTTCCAATAGTAACAGGAAAGCACTACGTCTAGGAAGGCACTAGGAAATGTCAGATTTCAATATCTACAAATACCTATGAGCTTGTTAAAAAATGCAATTGGAAACTGATTCACACAGTTACAGGGGATATGATTTTAAGATCATGGAGCTAACATTTACTGCTAGACTAGGAAAATAGGAAATAAAACCCTTAAAATATAATAAATCATGAAGTTAACACTTGTCAAGAGAATAATAATGAGGGTGGGAGGAAAGAGAGGAATCAATGAGAGTATAAAACAATCAATTTTCATGTTCAATTAAATAAATTAGTAAAAATTGGAGTTTTACTAACCACTAAAGGGCTTATATTTTGGACATTAGAAGATATGGTTTGAATGTCTATCCTCTCCAAACCTCATGTTGAAATTTGATCCCTAATGTTGGAGGTGAGGCTGAGTGGGAGGTGTTTGGGTCATGGGGGCAGATCCCTCATGAATGGCCTGATGCCCTTCCTGTGGTAATAAGTGAGTTTTTACTCTATTGGTTCATGTGAGAGACGATTGTTTAAAGAGTGTGTCCCCTTCCTCTCTTGCTCCCTCTCTTACCATGAGACGTGCCTGATGCCCCTTCACCTTCCACTACAGATGGAAGACATCTGAAGCCCTCACCAAAAGCAGATGCTAACTCCATGCCTCTTATACTGTCTATAGAACTTTGAACCAAATAAACTTCTTTTCTTTATAAATTACCCACCCTCAGGGGTATTCCTTTGTAGCAATGCAAAAGAGACTAATACAGTAGAAGACAGTGTATTTGATTAACTAATAAATAATAAGAAATGCTCCATTAATCAAATCAACAGAAAATCCTGGTATTTCTGAAACCATGGACTAGCTAGAAATAGAACATGATTTTCATTATCAAGGCTTGAAGTTCTGTTTTTAATAACTAAACTTTTAAGACATTTAGAGTAAGCTACAGAGACTGATCTATAATGCATCAGGCCCTATTTACATGCATACACAATGCTTTTTGGTTCTCTTTCCTTTAAAAGGATTTTAGATGTCTAACATTGTCTAATAACAGTCACCAAGTTCTGTTATTTATTCAGTCAGAAATTATTTCTTCATTTCCATCCATCCCTTTCTCTTCAAGCTAACTACCACCACTGTATTTCTGTACCTTGTCATATCATTAATCTGGTTTATTTACGGTCAATCTGATTTATTTATTTACAGATCTTTCTACTTCTGTTCTTTCTCCTTTCATAGTCACCATGCACATAAATATCTCTTCCATCTGCCTAGAAGCTCCTTTAAGTCAAAGACCAGCACATAGCACTCGGAAATTTTTACTGCATACATAGATCAAAGATGGATGGATAGATGGATGGAGAGAGTATAACATCCTCATTTAAGATACATTTGAACTCCAAGAATAAACAGCTTTGTAACCATCAGCAAGTACCTCAATAATGAAATATTTAATTCATAATTGTCACAGGTTGAGTTTGCCAGAAATAGGCAGAGTCTGCAACATAAGAGGTTTATTAGTGATCAATTTCTGTGTAAGGAATAGGAAGGAAGAAGATTTGGGCAGAGTTAAGTAGTAAAACAGCTACGCAGGCCCCATAAGGCCTTGGCCAATGTGACTACGAGCTCTGGATTGTCTTTCAGAATTTCTGACATTAGGTCTAAGCCTCTAAACACTACGTCAATCAGTCAGGAAACACGGGCTTGCCTGGCGTGGTGTAACCTTAGCCCTGGTATAACCTTGGACCAGGTGGCTGAGACAGACACTGAAAGAGCAGTCAAATGGAGGCAGTCATCTGATCATAGTCCACATAGTTGGGCAGCATATCCTACCTTGCTGGGGTACTAGCAGATGCAGCTGTATGGCTTCCACACTGATGAACCTACTTTAATCTTGATTTACAAATCAGAAAAATCTAACAGATGAGATGATGATCTACTATAGCAAGCTATACAGTTCACTGACACAAAACTTTTGTACGTTTTGGTACAGAGCCGATAACATATGTGTTGGTCAGTAAACCATTTAGACAGCCCAGCTTAAGTAAGAAGAGACTGAGTGACCACTCATGGACTTCATATCCTTCCTAAACCTGTGAAGCCCTTTGGACAACACATCTTCTTGGTACACTACTCAAAATTCTATTGATTATAATTGTGACATGCCCTCCTTAGTCAAATATCCTCATGTCTAGCTATTATATGTAAGTCAATCTCACTACCTATGTCACATATTACTCATCTACTACAATAACTATAATTTGGATACTTAATGACTGAGGTGATCCAAAAAGGTATTTAAAACTATGGTTTCATTAGGAGGAAGAAAATTTAATGCAAGTAGATGATATGTTTATTTTGGAAGTAAGGGCTAGAATAAGTCCTCCAAGATTCTTTAAAATGATATTTATCTTTAAATAAGATCCAAACATTAAAATGAAGAATTTTAAATAGTCTGATGAAATTCTGCAACACTTTTATCAAAGCACTTTTTATATTGGTTTATATTCAGTTGCCATAGTGAAAACATTCAAGGTGTAGGTAAAGGTCAAACAAAATTAAATGCTGAAATTAAATGAAATTAAGGGTATTATAGTAAGATGGTACAATATAGTTAATGAAAGCAATTAAAGAATGAAGGAAAACAGTTTTATATTGGATGGAAACTTATAAATAGAATAAAATATTTCCATTAGTTGTATTATTTGACTTTTATTTTTAACCTGAAGGAAGTAAATGAATTTTGATTTCTTATAACACCCTCAATAAGCGTAAAGGATAAGGCTGAATTTTATAATGTGAAAGTCCCAATATTATAGAAAATAATAGTTATAGAGAACTAATGACTACAATGTTTAAATCATGTTGTGATTGGGAAGGGGTACACAGTAGACCACTAGGGCACCAATAATGCTCTATTTCCTGACCAAAGTTGTGGATACAAGAGCATGTGCTTTACAGTGGTTTCTTAAAATATTCAACTCTGTTTTATATTGTTTTTTATATTTTGTTTCCAAACAAACTTTCATAAACAAGCAAAAATAATAATGAAAAACTGACTTGTAAACCCAGATGCACTCAAAATCATATTTTTGTGATATTTGAAGATTAAAACTGGTATGGTTCCCACTAAGTATAAATTTAGAAGCAATTGGAAGTTTCTTTTAATCAACTAAATGGTTACTGAAATACTCCTGAGATTTCCCACTGCTTGGCTTTCAGCAACCACCATGCTAAAATTCAAGAAGGCTCATTGTTAATTTGCAGCAGATTTGAGCTAAGAATGAAGTCTCCACAAGATTAAAACATCCTAAAGAACAGTTCTTCTTCATCAGTAAAGGGAGCTTTGAGTACCTTCAAAGTTGCTTCTGGCTATCTGGTAGTGTTCCTTAGAGGTATATGAATCACTTCACCCACTTATTTTATATTTACATATATAAATATTTACATATATTTTACATATAATTGTTTTATCTCAACATATGAAGGAGGTACAAATGTTTTTCTTACATGTATACCTTGTAATACCTTGTATAGGGCTTAGGTCTCGGCTTTTAGTGTGTTCATCACCAGAATAGTGTTCATTGCATATGATAAGTAAGTTTTTCTTCCCCTTCCTTCTCACCCTCTCCCCTTCTTGATTTTCAATGACGTTTACATCTCTGTGTGCCCATGTGTGCCCATAGATTAGCTCCCAATTATTAGAGAGTACATGGTGGTGTTTGTTTTTCCATTCCTAAGATACTTCGCTTAGGATAAAGGTCTCCAGTTCCATTCGAGTTGCTACAAAAGACATTATTTCATTCCTTTTTCTTTATCCACTCATGAATTGATGGGTACTTATGTTGTTTTCCCATCTTTGCAGTTGTGAATTATGCTGCGGAAAACATTTAAGTGCAGGTGTCTTTTTGATAAAATGACTTCTTTTTCTCTGGGTAGATGCCCAGTAGTGGGATTGCTGGAGCAAATGGCAAGTCTACATTTATTTCAATGAGGAATCTCTTTATTGTTTTCCAAAGAGGTTGTACTAACTTGCAGTCCCATCGACAGTGTATAAATGTTCCTTTCTCTCTGCATATACGCCAGTATCTGTTGTTTTTTGACTTTTTAATAATGGTTATTCTGACAGAGGTAAGGTGATATCTCATTGTGATTTTAATTTGCATTTTCCTGGTGATTAATGATGTTGAACAATTTTTCATATGTTTCTTGGCCCTTTGTCTATCTTGTTTTAAAAAACTCTTCATGTCTTTTGCCCACTTTTTAATAGGGCTATTCATTTTTTTTCTTGCTGATTTGTTTGAGTTCTTTGTAGATTGTGAATATTAGCCCTTTGTTGGATGTATAGTTTGCAAATATTTTCTTCCATTCTGTAGGTTGCTTATTTAGTCTGTTGATTATTATCTTTTCTGTACAGAAGCTTTTTAATTTAATAAAATCCCATTTATTTATTTACGCTGTTGCTGTATTTGCCTTTGGGGTCTTAGTTGTAAGTTATTTGCCTAGGCCAATGTATAGAATAGTTTTTCTTATGTTTCCCTCTAGAATTTTTATGATTTCATGCCTTACATTTAAGACTTTTATTCATTTGAAATTAATTTTTGTATACAAGCGATAGGGGTCTTGTTTCATTCTTCTGCATGTGGCTATCCAATTTTCCTGGCACTGTTTATTGAATAGGACTTCCTTTCCCTGGTGTATGTTGTCTGCTTTGTCAAACATCAGTCAGTTGTAGGTGGATGGTTTTATTTCTGGGTTATCTATCCTATTCTATTGGTCTATGTCTCTGCTTTTATACCAGCACCATGCTGTTTTGTTCACTGATGAGGTGATCTTATATCTAGAAAATCCTAATAGCTCCAACAAAAGACTCCTAGAATTGATAAATAAATGCAGTCAAGTCTCAGGTTACAAAATCAATGTACATAAAATAGTAGCATTTGTATATGCTAATAACAGTCAAGTTGAGAGTCAGATCAAGGACTCAATATAATTTACAATGGTTATAAGGAAAATACAATACCTAGGAATATACTTAACCAAGAAGTTGAAAGATCTCTACAAGGAGAAGCACAAAACACTGACGAAACACTGGAAAAACAAGTAGAAAAACATCTCATACTCATGGATTGGTAGAAACAACACTGTTAAAATGTCCATAATACCCAAAATGATTTATAGATTCAATGCAATCCCTATCAAAAATACCAATGTCCTGTTTCACAGATGTAGAAAAAGTAATTCTATGCTTCATTTGGAACCAAAGAAGAACCCAAACAGCCAAAGTAATCTTAAGCAAAAAGAACAAATCTGGAGGTATTATTTTCCATAAATATTTAATCCAAACACTCCAGAAAGTCACATAAAGGGCAGACATTAATTTATCTAAATTATACTTATTTAGCTGTTGTCAACATTAGTACATTAACACTCCAAGTGGTTTGACTCTGATTCTGATTCATTTTATGCTAATTTCCTGTATGTCATGTAGGTTTCTACCTCTTTCAAAAACAGAAAGACTATATATGTGTAAAATACTTTAAAAATCCTAAAATCTGACTCAATATGCCCAGGTACAACCTTCATAAATACCTAAGTATATATTGATTAAATCTAGGATTAACATCCATTGATTCCTCATTTCCGGTTTATTTTTGAAAGATTTTTTTATAGTAGAATTCCCATCTAGGCATTTAAGACAGCTCGTGATCATATTAATGAGACAAGCATAAGAAAGTTTACCACATATCAAAAGTTTTTATGATTCCATACATGGCTGAAAAAATGTTACTATAGTATAAGAAAACATTTGATATAATTACAAATTTTATGTACTCAGTTTTATTTTCAGATCTATGCATTCTAAAATATGTTTTTCACCAGAAAATTTTTAGTTCATTTATGATAAAGACCAAGTACTGATTTAGCTTTAAAATTATAATGGTATCATTAGTTAACACCTATCAATGAATAAAGTATAAATTATAATTTAATTGCTTATTATTTAAATTCTCTGCAAACTCACAAATTACTGTGTATACAAGGTTCTTTTATATTTTTACCCACTTTACAGTAAGAAAGTGTAGATAATCAAGTATCTTATGACTGGCAACTTTCAAAAGTAAACAAAATATACCTGATTTTTTAAAGAAAAGATCAAAAATTTTTTAAGACCATATCTTGCCCTTGATTATTTTGGATTTTGAATGCACAACCAAGTCAGGCACTACCCAGGAGTTCATGTGCCAAGCAATTCATAGAGAAAATTTTTCAATGGTAGCTCTTCTGCCAATGACACATCCACCAGACATCCCCACATTGTTCTTACTACACATTTGTAATTTGCCTATCATTTAGAGCATAATGTGTGTTTTAGCCTCCATTAAAATATCAAGTTTTTAGTATACATGTAATGAATTTTATACCACATAGCATATCATGCCTTAAAAGTAATTTTATTCAATTTTTTTAGTAAACTGACTATGTAATAGCAATACAATCATGGTTGGTAAAATTGTTTCCCTTGGTATTATAGGTTAACAATACTGAAAGCACTATACATGTAAACTAAATTTAACAATTAAACAAATGAATGTCAGATGATGGATATAGTTTCTCACTGTTGCAACGAAAGGTTATAGACAAGCAAGGAGAGAAGGATCCATGTATACTGGATTAGAATGGGAGATATCAGAGAGAATTCATGTTTATCTTAATATAGATATAGATATCTCCATACAAAAATTCATAGATCTGTGCATATGCAGGGGTTAGTATGTACACATCTATTTCCTTGTTTTGTCAGCTGAGAGGGCCTAAAACATCGACACCCTGGTAGCAATGAAAACACCTAGTGTCCATTCTCCAACAAATAATACCATTTTCCAAGAAAAAAGATTAGGGCTCCTTAGAGAAATATCTGATTCTAAGACTAGAGCAAGGAATAAGCAAGATGGGCCCGAACCATTTTGTAGTGATAGAAAGTAAGAAAATACAGTATTCAAAAATAATCACAGAGGTGAGGGTATTACAAAGGAAAGCAAGAGCCTGCAGAAAGAGTGTCCAATGGCCAAAGTTGGAACAATTTGAGCAACAAAATGTAGTGTGATATTATATTTAATCATGTAAAGTAAATATCAGAGTTCATAGTGATTTAGGTGAATTGAATAAATAAAAAATAAACAGGGGAAAACAGACAAGTCTCCCTTGAAGAACAATTCTGAATAATATATGTAGAGGGCACCCTGAACATAGAGACAGTGTTTGATATACACCTCTGCCTGTGCACTGAGTGCAGCCCGTTGACCCTGTGCTGTAACAAGCATGTGACCAAGTTTCTCACGTATATGATGAATTTCTTCAGTGGACTAAACCATTTAGACAGCTGATAAGGGAAATGAGCTTCAAAAAGAAGATTGATAAAATTAATGAAAAGGGGTGCTTTCCATGAAATTGTTATCAAAGTGAAGAATACTAGACAAATTTATGCAATTAAAATACTCAGCAAGTGGAAAATGCTTTAAAAAACAAAGAATGCTGCTCATTTCCAAGGAGAACTTGATGTGTTGGCGAATTGTGATCATCAGTGAATCACTTCATTATTACTATGCTTTTCATCTTGAAGATAATTTTTCAAGATGCTTGATATGTTCATGCTTTCAAGATGAAAAGCATTTGTACTTAATAATACATTTCTGTGGGAATAGTGATTTACTGACACTGCTTAGTAAATTTGAAGGCAACCTTCCAAATGATTTGTCAATATTCTGCATTGGTGACATGCTATTATCCATAGATTCTATCCATAAACTTTATTATATCCATAGAGACATTAAACATGATGGTGTTATTTTGAATATGAAAGGTCATGTTCCCCGTGCTGACTCCGGGTCATGACTGAAGACAAATGATGAAATACCTGTTTGGTCTTCTGTGGCCATAGACACACCTGACGACATCACACCTGAGATTCTATATGCAACAGAAGATGGCATGGGAGAATACAGCCCCAGAATATGACTGGTAGTTTCTAGGTGTCTGCATGCTATATGAAGAAACAGTTTTAGATAGAATCATTAATTGGAACCTAAGGAAAGATCATAAACCATAAAGAATAATTCCAATTTCTTTCTTACATCATGAATATACCTATAGAAGTAAGAGGCATGATTCACAGACTGATCTTCAGAAGAGAGTGTCATCTAGGGTAAAATGGAATGAAGCATTTCAAAAGCATGTTTTTTTTAATACACAAATTGGGAAAATATACAAAACCTGTAACCACTTTGTATTTTGGGTGTTAGCAATTCTTCAGACACATCTAACTTTGATATGGATGATTATGTGCAAAGAAATACTGAAATTCTACTTCCTTGTTCTTGTACAGTGTTTTCTGGATTACATTTACCATTCATTGTTCACGTTTTTCATTTTTTTGAACTCATGTAACTCATTCTTGATGCAGTCCAAAAAATACATTAATCAAAAATGAGGATTTACAGTGGAAGTTAGAGAATAATTTTCAAATTGAAGGTTATATAAAAGAATAAGGACCCTAGCAAGAGAAACCAGAACCATGTAGGAAGTTATAAGAACACATACAGACTCTATAGTGCTTTCATTGTTGACCTTGTGTCATGGGAAATTCAAACTAAAATTAAAAATTAAATGAAGATAAAATATAAATAAATAAACTACAGATAAAATAGTTGATTTGAATAGGCTCAAGTGACAACTGAGGATACAGCAACATTTCACCAAGAGCATGCGATTCCATGCCTAGATTGAAAGGAATAGTAAAGCAGCACCAAATTGTGAGGCCATGTGCTCTTTCACATTTAGACAGACTAAAATTCCAGGCTAAAGAATTCAAATATGCCTAAACAGTAGCAAAAGCTGGCCCTTCCAAAGTTCATACAGCTCAGTGAGTACATGGCAGAATCCTATTCCCAAAAGCAGATTTTCTGAAAGCTTAGTGAAAAAGAGGAAGGGACAGAAGTGGCCATGCAGGGAACTGACTTTTTGAAACAGGAAATCCCTAAACCTGAGATTTTCAGGAAAAAGTTAAAAGCTCAGCTTGAGGATGCCATTATTGAGACTTCAAAGGAACACAGATTTTGTGAACACAGACAGAACTTCTCTGAACAAATAGAAAGTGAGCTTGAGGTTCTCATGGTAAAGCAGTAAGGCCAGTGACCATGTGTCACTTTGGAACATGAACAAATGATTTCTAAAATAAAATCTGAACTTGAGAAGAAAGTCTTATTTTATAAAGAGAAATGCACTGGACATTTAGCTTCCCGTCTTTTAGAAGCAAAAAAAAAAAAAAATAGAGAGAGAGAGAGAAATCAAAAACGGAATTGCATGATTCAGAAAGCCATCAGCAGAAAGAAATATTAATGTTGACAGAGAAATTGTAGAAGTCAAAAGAAGAATGGCGTACTGAATAGAAAAGGCAAAAGACACACTAAAAGGTGCGTGAGTGTGTGTGTGTGTGTGTGTGTGTGTATAAAATAGGCTATATGAAAAATAAAGAGCAACGAGATCTGAAGAAAACAAGAAATTAACTGGTAAAAATGAAAGACTTTGTTATGGATAAATTAACAGCTCAAAATAGACAATATAAAGATGAGCGTAAGGATTTGGCAGCTAAGAGTAGGTTGCTTGCTGTGAAGCTTAGATTGCAAAAACTATTCAGTAGACCAGCGATGAGAAATATTCCCCTGGGATATGTTCAAGTTCTTAATACTAAGATGAAGAAGCTCAAAGCTCTCAGAAGTTCTAGTCTGAAATAGAAAATGCTGGATTCACTTTGGAAAAATTATACTCAGAAGCTGGATATGACTATAGGGCTAGAATTGCAGTCTGCTCCTGTCGTGAGCAACTGGGTCACACATCAAGGTTCCAAAATCTACCGGAGTAAAGAAATAATGGCAAAGGACTTATGTGTTTCTATGTGACTGTATATTCTTTCTGTGCTTGTGTGAATATAATGTTTCACATAAAGTTACATCCTTGAAATAGCTACAAGAAATTATACATAAAGAATTGCTGATAATGATCTTTCAGATTCATCATAGTCATCATGGAAAACTTTTCTATTGTGATAAAGTATATATAATATAAAATTTATCATTTTAACCATTTTTAAGTGTACAGTTATGTAGCATTAGGTATATTCACATTGCTGTGCGACCATCATCTTGACAACAAGATGATGACAACAAGTCATCTTCTCCAACTAAAAGTTCACATTCATTAAAAAATAACTTCCCATTGTCCTCTACTCCCAATCTCTGGAAACCACCATTCTATACTTCGTATGAATTTGACTACTCTAGGTAGCTCATACAAGTGGAATTATACAATAGTCACCTTCTGTGACTGGCTTATTTCATTTAGTATAAGATCTTCAAGGTTCATCCATGTTGTAGCATATATCAGAATTTCTTTCCTTTTTAAGGCTGAATAATATCCTACTGTATTTAAAACTGACATGTTGTATAGCTGTTCATTGGTCAACGGACATTTGGTTTGCTTCCACCTTTTGGCTATTGCTAATAATGCTGCTGTCCACATGGGTGTACAAATATCTGCACAAGTCCCTGCTTTCACTGCTTATAGATATTTATTCAGAAGTGGAATTGGTGGATAATTTGATAATAGCATTTAATTTTCTTGAGGAATCACAGCATCATTTCTCATAGTAGTTGCACCATTTTACAATCCCACCAGTAATACATAGAGTTCCACTTTCTCCACATCCTCATCAATATTTGTTATTCTACTTTGGTTTTGGTTTTTAGATTTTTTGTTTGTTTGTTTGTTTATAATAGCCATCTTATTGGGTGTGAAGTGGTATCTTATGGTTTTAATTTGTATTTCTCTAATAATTAATGATGTTGAGGATCTTTTTATATGTTTTTGGCCCATTTGTATATTCTTTGGAAAAATGTTTATTCAAGTCCTTTACTCATTTTTATTCATGTTGTTATTGTTATTAAGTTGCAGGGGTATTTTTAAAATATATTGTGTATAGGGAATCTTTATCAGATTTGCAAATACTTGCAAATATTTTCTCCCATTCCATAGATTGCCTTTTGACTCTGTTGATACTTTCCTTTGATGCACAAACATTTCTAGTTTTGATAGTCTTCAACTTATCTACTTTTCTTTTGTTGCCTGTGCTTTTGTGTCATATCCAAGAAGTCATTGCCATATCCCATTTCATGAAGTGTTTCCCTTATATTTTATTCTAAAAATTTTATAATTTTATGTGTGGTGTAAGATAGGTTTTTTTTTTTCAGCATGTGGGTATATAGTTTTCCCAACAGTGTTGAAAAAACTGTCCTTTCCATATTGAATAGTTTTGCTCCTCTTGTTAAAAATCACTTAACCATGTATAGCAAGGTTTCTTTCTGGGCTTTCTATTCTATTCCATTGATATAAATGTCTGTCATTATGCCAATACCACATTGTTTTGACTCCTGTATCTTTGTGGTAAGTTTTGAAATTATGCAAAATGACACTTCAAATTTTGTTCTTCTTTTTCAAGATTTCTTTGGCTACTTGGAGTCTGTTGAGATTTCATATGTATGTTAGGATGGATTTTCTCTATTTCAACAAAAAAATTTATCATGATTTTGGAAGGATTGCATTGAATCTGGAGCTCACTTTGGGTAGTATTGATATATTAACAATATTAAGTGTTCTAATTCATGTACATTGATATCTTTCCATTTACTTGTATTGTCTTTAATTTCTTTCAGCAAAATTTTATAGTTTTAACTCTGTAATTCTTTGGTCTTCTTGGTTAAGTTTATTTTTAGGCATTTCATTCTTTTTTCTTCTTTTTTTTTTTTTTTGAGACAGAGTTTTACTATGTTGCCCAGGCTAGAGTGCCGTGGCATCAGCCTAGCTCACGGCAACCTCAAACTCCTGGGCTCAAACAATCCTTCTGCCTCAGCCTCCCAAGTAGCTGGGACTACAGGCATGCGCCACCATGTCCGGCTAGTTTTTCCTGTGCATTTTTAGTTGTCCGGCTAATTTCTTTCTAATTTTATTAGAGATGGGGTCTCGCTTCTTGCTCAGGCTGGTTTTGAACTTCTGACCTTGAGTGATCCTCCCACCTCGGCCTCCCAGAGTGCTAGGATTACAGGCGTGAGCCTCCACGCCTGGCCAGCATTGCATTCTTTTTGATGCTATTTCAAACGGAACTGTTTTATTAATTTTCTTTTTGGATTCTTTGCTGTTATTGTACAGAAGACAACTAGTTTTCAAGTATTGATTGTATATATGAAAATTTCTTTATTAACACTAATAGTTTTTGTGGAATCTTTAGGGCTTTCTACATATATGATCTTGTCAATTGAGAACACAGATAATCTTACTTCTTTCCTTCTAATTTGGATGCCTTTTAAAAATTTTTTTTCTTGCCTAATTGCTGTATGATTACCACTGCAATGTTGGATCATAGTGGTGAAAGGAAGCATCTTTGTCTTGTTCCCAATCTTCAGGGTAAAGCTTCCACTCTTTCACCATTGAGTATAATGTTAATTGTGAGTTTTTCACATACAAACTTTATCATGGGGAAGAAATTTCCTTCTATTCCTGGCTTATAGTTTTTATCATTAAAGAGTGTTGAATTTTGCCACTTTTTCTGCAGTGATTGAAATGATCATGTGATTTTTCCTTAATTTTGTTAATGTGGCACATTACAGTGACCAATTTTTGTACAATGAAAAATCCTTGCATTCCCGGAATAAATCCCCCTTAGTCATACTCTATAATCCTTAAGTGTTCTATTGAATTAGGTTTGCTAGTATTTTGTTGAGAAGTTTTGCATTAATATTCATCACGGATATTCATCTTTAGTTTTTTTGTAGTGTCTTATTCTGGCTTTGGTGTCAGTCAGGGTAATGCTGGCCTCATAAAATGAGTTGGGAAATGTTTCCTTCCCTTCAATTTTTGGGATGACATTGAGAAGGAGTGGTATTGATTTTTCTTTAAACCTTTTATAGATTTCACCAGTGAAGCTATCTGGTCCTGGGTCTTTCTTTGTTGGGAGGATTTTGATTACTGATTGACCCTCCTTTATAGTTACAAGTCTGTTAGGATTTTCTGTTTCTTCATGATTCAATCTTGGCAGGTTGTGATTTTTAGGAATTTGTCTATTTCATCTCACTTATTCAATTCATTGGCAAATAATTGTTCGTAGTACACTTTTATAATCCTTTTTATTTCCCTTTAAAATGCTACTGTCTCCTCTTTGATAGCTGATTTTAATTGTTTGTTTATTCTCTCTTTTTGTCTTAGTAAGTCTAGATAAAGATTTTTCATTTTGTTTGATCTTTTTGAGTAATCAACTCATGGTTTTGTTCATTTTTCACTACTGGTTTTCTGTTTTCTATTGTATTTTTCTCTGCTCTAACCTTCATTATTTCCTTCTTACTGATAGCATTCAGTTTAGTTTGTAATTCTTTTATAGTTCCTTAAAGTCTAAAATTAGATTGTTAATTTGATGCCTTTCTTCTTTTTTAATGTAAGTGCTTACCACTATAAATTTCCCTCTTATTACTGCTCTCACTGAGTACCATAAGTTTTGTTTTCATTCAAGATATTTTCTAATTTTTCTTGTGATTTCTTTGAATCATTGATTAAGAGTGTATTGTTTAATTTCCACATATTTGTGGATTTTTGGTTTTCCTTCTGATGTTGAATTCTAGTTTTATTCTATTGTGAGCAGAAAACATACTTTGAATGATTTCGATCTTTTAAAATTCATTGAGATATGTTTTATGACCTAGTATATAGTCTATCCTAGAGAATGTTCCTCTTGTACTTGGGAAAATGTGTATTCTGCTGTTGTTGGGTAGGGTGCTCTATATGTTTTATCTAATTTTTCTAGGGTTTTTTTTCAAATTCTCTATTTCCTTAGTAATCTTGATTGTTTTTTTTCTGTTCATTATTAAAAGTGGGGTATTGAAGTCTCCCACTATTATTGTAGAGTTGTCTATTTCTTCATTCAATTTTGTCAATAATTGCTTCATATATTGAGAAACTCTAATATTTATATAAGTAAAATAAATAAAAACTTGAATGCATGTGTGCCTTATTTTTATTGGGCTCAATAAAAATTTTATAGTCTTCAACATGAAACAACTAGATGCAAATAAATGCTGCAACTTAGGGAAACTACTAGCAAGTATAATTTGTTCTTTGAGACTTCACTCAGAAGCCTATGCATCCATCCCAGATCCCCCACTTCTACCTCACAGCATTGCTAGTTGTCCCTTTTAGGTTGCTTTTTCTTTCTACTTCTATTGGCACCAAAAAGAGTATATAAAAAGTATTTTATAAATATACTCTAACCATAAGATCCAGCAATGTTTTCCTTGTTATTTACTCAAAGGAATTGAAAACTGTATCCACAAAAAAACCTGCATGCAGCTGTTTATAGCAGCTTTATTCATAATTTATAGAACTTAGAAATAACCAAGATAGGTTACAGTAAGTAGATGGATAAATAAACTGTGGTACATCCAGACAGTGTAATATTATTCAGTGCTATAAAGAAATGAGCTATCAAATGGTGAAAATACATAAAATAAACTTACATGTATACTAAGTGAAAAAAGCTAATCTGAGTAGGCTTCATTCTATGTTATTTCAACTACATGACATTCTAGAAAAGATAAAATAATACAGACAGCAAAAAGATCAGTTGTTGCCAGGGATTAGTGGGGAGGAAGGGATACATAGGCAGAGTACAGAGTATTTCCAGGGCATTGAAAATATTCGGCATTATATTATAATTGTGAATATACATCCTTATACATTTGTCCAAACTGATAGAATGCATGACACCAAAGTGTACCTAATGTAAACTATGGACTTTGAATGATAATGACATGTCAATGTAGGCTCATTAATTGTAGCAAATATACTACTCTGGTGGGAGATGTTAATAGTGAAGGAGGCTGTACATATGTGGGGGCTGAAATTATATAGGAAATCTCTGTACCTTCTGTCAATTTTTCTGTGAACCTAAAACTGCTCTAAAAAATGAAGCCCCCCCCCATAAAGCATTTACAAGTCTACTTTTCCTAGTATACTGACCCCATCAGGGGATGGATGGCCCATGATTACCCAAAATCTTGAGCAGAGTACACACATGGATTGCCTACAATAAATATAAATTGATAGATTAAAAACAATAAATTAGTCTAATTTATTTCATAGAAATTCTGAGGTAAAAGGGAAGTTCTTAAGGAATTTCTTGCTGAAGGAGCTCATTTATCTCAATGAGATCAGAGGGGGCATGTCTAAAGAGAGAAAGGTGAGGACAGTGTTGGAGAGTTGAGAAGAAAAGGAGGATCTGATCATATTTACTATGAAATGCTAGGGAAGGGGTTAAGACACCAGTAAAAGGATTTGCCAGTATTCAGGTACCAGGGAACTCCTATGATTTGGGTTCCTTGTTTATCTGGGTGCATGGAAAAGCCTTTAATTGTCCATCTATGATTTGCAAACTTTCTAAATTAGTTTCAATGGCTTTACTTTATTCCAAACCTGATGAAGGTTGAATGGAGTTTAGTGGAATATGAGATATTTATAAGAAAGTTAAAGGAAATCCAGGTAAGGGCAAACAATTTTCGAGGCTGAAAAGAAACACTCAACGAAAAGAAAGGAATGCCATTTAATACAATCCTCCCCCTCCTTCTAGATAATTTTTCCAAGTCTCCCTCCTCATCATCCTGTTTGCTGACCGGGGACCTCAAGATATTGACACAATGAAGTCTGCTCATGCCCCTCTTAGAGGCAATTGTATCCCTAGTCCCTCTAGCCATCTAAACTACATAGTATTTCATGAAACTATTTCCTTCCTCACTTATTTTGTATTTTTGTTTTATATTTTTGTTTATATTTTTGGTAGGAGATTATATCCTAGTCAAATTAGAAACCAAAGAATAGAAAAGATTTTCATAAAAATGATCATTTTTATATGAAATTTAATAATTGATCACAATCACCATAAATGTTTTCAGTGGTATATCACACTAAAAATAAGGATTTCTGAGGACAAAACGTTTTATGGCATGTATGAGACTTGTTCTAAAGTTCCTCTTGAAGATACTATGAACATTATTTTGATGTATTTGCATTTTAGGGGGACATTATTATAAAGGCAATGAATACTCTGTAAATTCTTTTGGAAAAGTAGAAATATGAAAAAAAGCATCATATACACTCTTTCATGCATATTCACATATAACTATGTTTTTAATTGGATCCTATGTACCCACTTATGTTCACTTCTATATATTGGTCATTTTCTCAACAACTGCTTCTCAAAAGTGGCAAGTAAAGTTCACATAATATTCCATTATATGCTTATACTTTAGCCATTCTAAAATGTTTCTGATTTTAATAATGTCATATGCTCTATTCAGTTTAAATCTAATTACCACTTGATCATTAGTTTGGGGCACAATAAATACTCATCCATATTATACTGTTTTATTTTCTTTTAATGTAAGCTACTATACGAAATAAGAAGAGTTATCAAATTAATGAATCATATTTATATATAATATGGTTTCCCTTGTATAATTTTAAAGAGAATGAGGAATATTTGTCTAATTAACTAGTTAAAAAGTAAGAAAAGTCTCAATTAGGATTACTTAAACTAATGTGGTTCATTGTGAAAAGCATGGATATGTAATTAAGCAGTTGAGTTTGAGTTTAAGTCTGTTGCTATTTTAGCTATCATTGGACCACTAATTAATGTCATTGATTTTATTATATATATAATGAGGAAATTTGATTACATCATTTTTGGAGTCCCTTTCATGTCTCAATTTCCTTATGCCATGTTTTTCAATACAACTTTTAACTTCAGATAGTTTTTAAATGGACAACTTTATACATTAATTCAAAAGTTAAAAAATTAATTCGTATGTCAGACCATGTTTTGTGTTGAAATATACTTTCTAGTACAATATAATTTAAGCCACTATCATTTTCTGTTTAATCAATAAAGGTTAGTGTTTGTTTATAAGATAACGTCTTGAAAAAACTGCAAATCCCAAATTTGTTAAGTTAATGTTGAGGAACTACATTTCCTCACAAATTGAATGGCATTTAGAGCAAGCCCCTTGACATAAGTAACCAATAATCATATCATGCAGGCCAAACATTAGAAACTCAAGGTTGTACTATGCTCTTCAACTTGGGTGATTTATTTATTTTCAACCATCATATCACACTTAGAATTTCTCTGCATCTCAGAGTGAATAATTGTAAAATAAGGGATTGAACTAGAGAAACTCTGAAGGAGTACAAAATCTGGCAGTCTATGAAAATAATTCTTATAGGTAATTCACACTGGCACAGAAATCCTCAAAATATATTTGATTTTAACCTGGCAGCTAACCACTCTTTACTTTCATAAATGGCAATTTTATACACATGGCAAGAGAAAATTAGCAAGTCAATTTAAAAGACTAAAACTTTTACCTTTAGTTAATTTTATTAATTTTTTCCATATTGGTCATGATGTTAAAAATTTTATTGCTTAAACAGGTATAAGATAATATATGTAACTTAGATGTGAGTTAAAAGGCATAATTGTAAAATGAATACTGATGCTCCCACTATCCAACTCAATTAAATAATGTTCTCAGTACTTCTGCATTTTTTCCTAGGTGCTCTTGCTCAATTCCATTCCCTTACACTCCTTAACATCATTATTCAGAATTTTCGTGTAATCATATCTTGCCTTTATTGTGATTTCTTTATATCTTTAAGTAGGTATATATTCGTAAGTACAAATATATTTGACTTTGTACCTTTTGTTGTTTCATAAAATGTTGCTATCATAACATACCATAATATATGTAGTCTTATGTGGTTTGTTTTTTAAACTAAATATTATGTTGCTAAGATTCATGACACAGTTGTTTCATTAGCTGAAGTTCATCAACTTTCACAGATACATAATATCCAAATGTACATAATTATCCTAAATTATTTATCCCTTCATTTGTCAAAGGACATTTGTATGCTTCCAAGTTTGGTATTCTGAATAATGCTACTATGAATAAAATTGAACATTCCTTGTTGTGTACATGTACAAGAGCTTTTGTTCAGATATATCTAGAGGTGGAATTGCCAGTCTATAGGATTTGCAAACATTACACTTTGCATAATATTACCCAGTGTGGTTGTATCTATTGAGAATATGACAAATAGTCATCAATATTTGGTATTATCAAGGTTAATTTTTGTCTAAGGCAGGTAAAATAATATGTCACTGTAGTCTTCATTTTTATTTCTAAGCTTGCAAAAAAGGTTAATTATATTTCCATATGTTTCTTTTACATCAGTGGTTCCTCTTACGTTAAATATCAGTTTATGTTTTTGTCAACTTTTATATAAAATTGCTTAATTATTTTTCTGATTACTTATTATTAGTTAATTTTGTATTTAGCACTTTCTAATGACTGGTTTAAGAAATTCTTTCCTACTATTTAATCCATCAAAAATGGATTTCTGTGTATAGTATAATGCAGGAATCTTGAAGTAATGGTATTGATAGGGCTTAATCCTACTGGCATCTCTCCATGGGGTATCTTCCTTCAGTCAAGGGCAATCCTCTAGGCAAGGGGACAGACATAACCTGGCAGAAGCCAAAACCCACACTCAGAGATGGATGGAAAAGCCCAGTAATGGGGATCTGGGTGGGCCCAAAGAGCATATGCAAGAGGTGGTGAACCTACTGTGACTTCATAAGTAAGTCTAATTGTGAAGAAGCTATTATAACACTCCTTTAAATAGGGAAAAAAAGTCCGAAAATGGCATCCAACAGGCTTATTCTGGTATGGACTATGAACTATTAATATTAAAAGACTGAGCCAGATGCTTTAAATCAAAGATAAATACCAGTATAGGCTTTCTAAAAAGGAGCATCTAGGAACACGTTTTTTCCAGCTCTTTGCTGTTCCTTTGCTCCTGCCTGCTTAAAGAAGCTAGCTGTTAAATGCTCTCATTCTCTGAAGTTTATTACAAGAAAAAATATATATTTATGGAGCAGTGTCTCTCAGCTTGAGAATTTTCTAAGTCACGTGCATCCTGGATGTCAAATTTGCCTAACACTGAAGCTATTTACATAAGAACTAAGAAGTTTCTCAGAACGAGTTTATTCAAGAAGAATGAGAGTCTAGGAACACAAATTCAATTCAACAATGGTTCATATTTGAAAGAGGTTGGAGATTTAGACAGAGCTCAATGTTAATAACATATACTAACCGGCCCCAGCCTTCTGGTCCCTGTGGCAGTCCAAAGGAATAATAAAAGGGAAGTAAAAAGTAAAAACAAAACAAAACAAAACAAAAAAAACCCACCTCCCTTATAACTGTTGAAAATCCTGAAAGTATTAAGCAGCCCTCCTCTATAGCCAGTATAACAGGGTCAGCTACAGTGGGGACAAATTATATCAGTCCCCATTCCATGTAATATTAATGGTAAAGGTTGCATCTAAAAGGCAAAGGAAATGGAAGTGAACATGAGTCCCTGACCATGGCATGGAACAGGAAGCTCACATCACAACCAGATTACAGAAAGACAAAACGGCAGAACAGAAGTATAAGCAGTTGTTAATTAATAGCAGATGCTATGACATATTCCCCCCCAAAAAAAGGGTGAGATCCCGCCAGGTATAATTGGAAGGGATTTTAAGTGAATTAGAGACTCGCATTCCTCAATTACTAGAGGAAAGGGGATAGTAAATAAGCTGTATTCTGCGCTATTTATGATCCTGTTTTTTTCCACAGACTTTTATGACCTGCAAGTGAGAAGGCAAAGATATATTTATAATGTTTGTGGAATTATGATTGAGCCTAAGTGGGAGATCAGATAAAGAGGCTGTGGGTAGATAGGATTTAGAGAAAAAATCTAGTATGGGGTCTAGAAAACCAGATTTTAATTTAAAAAAGCAAAATCGCACTATTGAAGGTTTTTAAGTATGGAACTTCCGTAGTCTAAGAGTTTGGTTCTATTTCCCAAAGCAAAAAACTGGAGCAATTTTGATTCATCTGACGTACACAGATGCACAGAAAAATCTCTGGTCTCCATGCTTTAAAAAGAAATCTTAGAGGAAAAAGATTGTTGCAGTTTCTTAAACAAATTATAGGGATCAATTACTCAAAATTCTAAAGTGAGTTACAAGCATATGTTAAATAATGCCCAGGTATGTTAATCTATTGCAATAGCACTGAGACTGGTGAGAAAGTGGTGGCATACAGATCACTGGATCCTGACTCTAGGATTTATTCTTGCCTTGTCATCACCATAGTAACAAACAATAGTTTATTGTAACAACTTCCCCTGCCATCCTGTTCTCCGCTGACCTATTTCTCGAACAATTCACTACCAGACTAATTTTCTGAAAAGGTACTATAAATCTTTCAGTCTCTTACTCAATAACTTGGAATGGCTCCCTGGTGCATGCTAATAATGTATGGCAATTAAATGACTCAATATTCCTAATTTGATTTATTTCCCATTTCCCAATCCTAATCCTCATTACCACCAAGCCATTGGCAAGTTGCCTCTATCTATTCCACTTTTAGGATTGCATAAAAACTTTTGTCTAATCTATTTTCTCCATATTCCACCTCCTGTCCACATGTCACCTTTTTCAGTAGATTATATCTAATAAACTAGGCTCTTTCTTTTCTGTATGCCTGCTGCAGTTTTAAGAAGATGCCACACACACTAACAACTAAATATTCTGAGCATTTTAAGTTTACTTTATCTATGCACCCATTTCTTTAAAAACAACTAGAGGGCAAGGGCAAGGACTGTACCTTACACACTTGCGGTAATCTACATGAAACCCAACACACAAGCTTCATTAGATACACACAGGAAATAGTAATTTTTCTGGGTTTTCTGTGCTGACACACCTGACACTGAATCTCAGCTTTCTTCTACTCTTCTAGTGGTGATATGTTTCTAAGTTACAGTTTCCTCAAACTTAAAATGAGCTCAAGAGTTATTCTCATCTGAAGATATAAGGAAATAATATATGCTTGACAAATAGTGAGTGGTTAATAAATATGCTATTATTAACCTATAAAGACACAATTGAAAGCATTATTTTTGAAACTTGGTCCAGCAGCAGGTGGAAAGACATGTTTACCACATTCCCATCAACAACCTGCTATATAAACAATTTGTGTTGCTCAGGGATTCTGTGGGGACGGATTCTGATGGGAGTCAGAAGAATGGAGGTAATTATATGAGTATAACCTGATATTAGTCAACCCTCTCCATTGAGAAATTATAATTCTCAGAACCGATCCCAGCCTATCCGCCACCATTTTAAGATTCATCTCATTTAAAAAATGAAAAAATATTTAGAAGGCAATTGCCATAATTCAGGCCAATGCTGTCAATAACTTGAACTGAAAATATGAAGTAATATTAGGAATATGTATAAAGAATGGAACCAAGAAACTTCATGAAGGAAGAAAGGGCAGGATTTGTTATTCCAGAAATATTGTATTAGCATAGCCAAGAGATTAGCACTAAGCTAAAAGAAATATTTCTTCCCTTGATTAAAAATTTAAAGAGTTCTCCAGAATATTGTAACATTAAAGTCTTGAACTATATTCTAGAAATAAAGGACAGCTTTTATAGCAGTCCCATAATGGTAGTAAAAGAAGATACCATTGCTGAGCTAGCCCTATATTCCAAGTCTGTGCAATGTCTCTTTGAATCCTTGAAACAACTCTGTGATGTAGTCACTACTGTTACTCTATATTACAAATGAATAAACAAAGCTTACAGAGGTTTAGTAATTTTCCTAAAGACAGAGAGCTAGTAAATGTCAGGGGCAGGATTTGAACTTGGGTTAGGTCTACTCCAAAGCCCATGGACTAAAGTGTAGTTACTACACTTTCTAAGTCACATCAGATCATTGGTTCAAATGGAAATGGTGATGTCCCACACCTCATGGCTTCTTCCGTTTTCTCAGCTTTATCTGTATGTGAGTTTAAAGGCTTTATCTGCATGCAAATTTTTCAACCACCACCACCAACTAATTCAACAATGAACGTTTATTGAGAGCTTACTTGGTGCCAGAGACTATTTTAAGTGCTCTTTGTATATTGTTTTGTTTGATCATCACGGTCACTCTTTGAGGTAGGCATCATCAGTCATCATCATCTTAATTACCACTGTCACCTCTATCACCATCATCACGATGTACACTTAACAATTAAGGAAATTGATGCACAGAGAAGTGTCATCACTAAGGATTCATTAGCAGTTAATAGTGGTACCAGGATTTAAACCCTGGCGGTCTGATCACCAAACCTGTGCTCTAACACACAGGGGCAAATATTATCCTGCCAGGATTCTGTCTCTGTTTTTCTCTGTTTTAATTTGTAAATTGAATTCTGGCTTTTTGGTTTTAGTCTATAATTCCAGTCTGTCAAGAATGTTTGAATCTTGATTTTCCTGTTCATCTATTATATTAGGTAGCCTGCACGGGTTTCTATCATCTGCAAATCTGAAGTTTGAATTGCACTTTCTCTCCTTGCAACAGAATTGAATCATCAACATTATTAAAGGCAAAATACACAATCAATATTCCCTCTTTCTCACTCTTTCTATCCTCTCTCTCTCACATACACACAGTGTACATGAACACTTACACATAAGGTCTCAGATGATATGTTATTCAAAATAATCACAAATTAATTTTATTCTACATTTATTACCTGAAAAAATTCTGTATTTAGAATCTAACAAATTGGCTTGCTAATAGGTTCCAAAACTATTCAGGTATAAAGCTACCATGACACCTTATTTCTCAAAGCTAAAAGCACATGCTATGTTTGGCTTTTTCAGATTTAAAGTATCCTCATTGCATCATTGTGTTATTTCTAGTATTGCCATGATTTTGGCATTAGAGCATCTTAAGTTAGATGGGATCAAAACTGATAGTGTTTAGTTTTGAACATATAATGATGTTTAAGTGGAACTTGCTATAACCTGAATATATGAACAAGCAATATGCTTTTAGTTTTTTAATATTTGTTTTGAAATGATTATATATGCAAAGGAAGTTGTAAAAATAATACTGATGTCATCGTATACATATTTCAGCTTCCTAAAATGGTAATATCTTATATAATTATACTACAATATCAAAACTAGGAAATTAACATTGGTACAATATGATTAATTACACTACAAATTTATTCAGAATTCACCAGCATTTACATGCACTGATTTGTGGGGCGTGTGCATGTATACGTGTGTGTATATAGTTCTATACATTTTTTAAAAATGTATAAATTCACATAATCACCATAGCAATCAAGATACAGAACAGCTCCATCACCACAAAGATATTCCCTGTGTTACCCCATTACAGCAGTATATTCCCTAACCCTTGGCAATCATTAATCAGTTCTTTACCTGTATAATTTTATCGTTTCAAGAATGTTATATAAATGTAATCACCTAGCAAGTAACATTTTGAGATTGACGTTTTTCACTCAGCATAATGCCATTACAACCCAGCCCAGTTGTTTTGTGTATCAATAATTTGTTCATTTTTATTGCTGAGTAATAATCCATGATATGTATGTACAACAACTTTAACCAGTCATTCATTGAAGGATATCTGGGATCTTCCAGTTTTTAACTATTTCAAATAAAGCTGCTATAAACATTTCAGTACAGGCTTTGTTTATGTACATTTATGTACAGGTTTTTGTGTAGACAAATGTCTAAAAGTGTCAATTGTTGTATCATATAAGTAATAGCATATTTAATGTTATAAGAAAGTTACAAACTGTTTTCCACAGTGACTGTACTATTTTATATTCCCACCAACAATGCAGGAGTGATACATTTTTTCACATTCTTGCCAGTATTTGGTGTTGTCACTTTTTTAAATTATAACTATTCCAATAGAAGTGCAGTGATATCTCAGCGTGACATTTTATTTGTATTTCCCTAATGGCTAATGATGTTTAACAACTTTTCATGTGCTTATTAGCCATCTGTATATCCTCTTCAGTGAAATGTCTATTTGCATCTTTTTCCCATTTTCTAATTGGACTTTTTTTTACAAGTTTTAAATGTTCTTTATGTAACCTGTATACATTTTTTATATATGGTTTGCAAATATTTTCCCCAGAAGCCTATTATATTATTGTCAGTAGAATGTTCTAAGTGTCAATTAGACATGTTGGTTGATGATATTTTTCAATTCTTCTATGTATTTTCTGATTAACTGCCTGATAATTCTATCAGTTCCTCAGATAGGTGTGTTGAAGTCTCCAACTTTAATTGCTTATTTGCCTCTTCTTTCAGTTCTAGCAGAATTGCTTCATGTATTTTTCTATCTCTGTTGTTTGGTGTATACATTTAGGATTGCTATGTTTTCCAGATGTAGTTATTCTGTTACCATTAAGTAATGTCTTTTGTCCTTTGTCACTGGTAATTTTCATGACAATGAAGACTACTTTATATGATTGATATATATATATATATACACACACTAAATATATTGCATATATATCACACATATGCATATATATAAATATACACACACATATGTGTGCATATATCTATATCTGTATATCTAAATCTATATATATGTAAAGTCTTTATACCTGTATCTGTAGCTATTTATTTATCTATGCAATAGTCATTCTGATTTTTTTGGGTGAGTGCATGATATAACTTATTTCATCCTTTTAATTTTAACCATTTTATAATATGATATTTGAAGAGAGTTTTTTTAAATCCAATTTCTTTTTAAATTGGGATATTTAAATAATTTACATTTAATATAAATATATATATGTTAGAACGAAATCTGCCATTTTATTATTTGTTTCCTCTCTTTATCATTCCCTTTTCCCATTTTCTTACCTTCCTGTAAGTTAAGTGGATAATTTTTTAGAATTCAATTGTGACTTATTTATAGTGTTTTGCATATATAAAATATTAGTGGTTTATATATGGATAGATTTAGATATTTAGATATAGATATCCATTAGGCCTCTTCCCCATCTCCCAATCTGACTATACTGCATTTTTTGTTTCAACTATCAAATATAATTTTACGTATTCAATAATAACATTCATCAGGTGTCAGAAAGGTGGGACGGGGGAGGAAAGGATGGGTATATACACACCTAATGGGTGCGGTGCGCACTATGTAGGGGATGGACACGCTTGAAGCTCTGACTCGGGTGGGGCAAAGGCAATATACATAACCTAAACATCTGTACCTCTACAATATGCTGAAATTTAAAAAAAGAAGACGACATATAAATGGCAAACAGGTGTATGAAAAAATGCTGAGCATCACTAATTATCAGAGAAATGCAAATCAAAACCACAATATGGTATCATCTCATTCCAGTTAAAATGGTTTGTATCAAAAAAAACAGGGAATGAATCCTGGCAGAGATGTGGAGAAAGGGAAACCCTCATACACTGTTGGCGGGAATATAAATTAGTACAACCACTATGGAAAACTGCTTGCAGGTTCCTCAAAACACTAAAAATAGAACTACCATATGATATAGCTATCCCCTGCTGGGTATACCCTAAAAGAGGCAATTAACGTACCAAAGAGATATCTGCACTCCCATGCTCATCACAGCACAATTCATGATTGCCAAAATATGGAATCGACCTAAGCGCTCATCAATGAATGAATGGATAAAGAAAATGTGGTTTATATGTGCAATGGAATATTAGTTAACCATAAAAAGCACGAAATCCTGTCATTCTCAGCAACATAGATGTGCTTGGAGGTCGTTATGTTGGTGAAATAAGCCAAGCACAGAAAAACAAATATTGCATATTTTCACTTATATGTGGGAGCTGAAACAAAAGTGGATGTCATGGAGATTTAGAGTGAATTGGTGGTTTCAAGAGTCTGGGTAGGGCATAGAGGAGGAAGGGGAGGTGAAAAGAAGTTGATGAATGGGGAAAAATACACAGTTTGATAGAAGAAATAAGATCTAGTGTTTGATAGATCAGTAGGTTGACTATAGTTTACAAAAAGTCTACTGTATATTTCAAAATAGCTAGATGAGAATAATTCAAATGTTTTTAGGATAAATAAAAGGCAAATATTTAAGGTGAGGGATATCTCAATTACACTGATTTGATCTTTACAAATTATATGAATGTATTAAATTAGCAGATGCATCCTGAAATATGTCCATGTATTATAGATTGATTAAAAAATTTAAAAAGCTAAGCAATAAATTCTTTTTAATTGCACTGTGTTTTTTTTTAAAAAGAAGGGAAATTTACACCTACATATTAGTCTGATATCTTAATGAATTACATTATGGTGTCTGTTTTTGATCTGTAATTTCTGCATATTTGTCAAAATTAACCTCTGCATATTCATGTTCAATGGACATATAAGAGGATTTGTCAGCTCTCTTTACTCACATTGAATTGAAAAGTTACTTTTAAAATTTTAATTTTGAAAAGTCTTTTTCACATGAAGTAATAGATATTTGAATAGTTAGGAAAAGTCTTGAATATGAGGATGAGTTTGTCAGAGGTTCATAAAAAGCGTATTTTACAAGAAGTTCCAGAAATTGAAAAACTGTTCAAGTCTTTGTTTCTTCAGGATTCTAATAGTTTTCAAACAGCTCTGCAATTAAAGAATTTCCCCTAAGATATTTTCACCAGAAAATTCATCATAAATTTATATTAGGTGAAAACTTCTAAATTTTTTCTTCTTCTGTCAAAAGAATCTCAGAAAATGGCTGAACTTTACCAAATACGAGAATGTTTAATCCGTTGCTTTAGAAGTGTGCAGGTCCTGGTGGAAATAATGAAAATATTCAAACATGTCCTGCAATTCCTTCTGCCAATGCAAGCCAGCATCTTTTGTCGTTTTCCCCTTGCATTCTTCCTTGCAATTTGAGTCTTTTAATTTTTTGTGTAAATGTCCTTTGACTTATATTTTATTGTTGCATAGTTAATAGTTTTCTCCACAATTTTTGTGTGCTGATCTTCAAGGAGAGATTTTAAAGCTTGAGTTTCACTACATCATTTTTAGGGTTGATTTTGGCCGTTTACAAATATTTTTATATCTGACTTACTTGATTTACAATTTCATATCAGAAAAGAAGATAGCTCAAAAAAAATCACATACAGCAGAGAAGGAAGTCTGAGAAAAACCTCTCACTGCCACATTAACTTTCAGAGTTCGCTGCACTTGAAGATTGAGAAAGACTTTCCAACATTTTCTGTAGCACATGCAAAACTTCACAGTGAACATATCGTATCACCGGGGACAGTCTTTTCACAGTTACAACCATATTCTGAAGCATTTTTCATCTATTAGGTGAAACTGAAAGGAATAAATAATCTTTTCCCCAAATGTTATAAAAAAAGTCATCATGAAGAAAAACTTCTATTGGTCACACACACAATAACAGAATTGAAGTAACTGAAGTTGTATTTCTTTGTGTTTATAATCTCCATGCTATCATTTTACATTTTGAATTTACTGTTTAAATGTGGGGGAATTTATAATACCACAGGGACTGGAGATACGGATTGCACCAGAAGTAAACACTGACAATGCTGAACTGTTAGAAATGTACTCTCAAAACAAATGCATGAACTCTCATTCCTTGCTCGTGGGAATGCAACATGAGACAGCTACCTTGGGAGACAGTTTGGCAGTTTCATGGAAATTAGAAGTCAAGAAAAACTCAGCATGTGACTCAGAAATCACACTGCTAAGTACCTACCCAAGTGAATTCATACAGAAATCTGTTTGTGCAGATGTTTATAGCAGCTTAATCATAATTGCTCAAAACTGGAAGCAAGATTTCCTTTAATAGATGAATGAATAAACAAACGTTAGCATATCCATACAACAGGATAGTATTTAGTTAAAAAAAGGAACCAGCTATCAACTCACACAACAACATGGATGAATCTTCAATATATTTCACTAAGCGAAATAAGCCTGACCCAAAAAACTACATGTCGTATAATTCCAGTCATATCACAGTCCGGAAAAGGCAAAATTGAAGGGATGGAAAAGAGCACAGTTATTGTCAGGGGTTTGCTAATAAAAAGAATTAGGGCTCATTGGAGAAATGATTGATTCTAACACTGAGTCAGGTAAAAAGGAAGCATCCAGAGTACCAAAAGATGAGAAAAATAAGAAAGAGCTCAAAAACAAAACAAAGTATACATATATAACATATAACATAGTACATCACATTGTATACCATAGGTAAATATAATTTTGTCAATTAAGCCTTAATAATGTTGAAATGATAACTTGAAAAAAGAGACATTAAACTTTAAAAATCAAAAAACAAATGAAAAGGGTACGACAAAGAAACACAAGAGTCAATTGGAAAAACATCGTAGTAGCCAAACAATTTGAACAACAAAATAAATAATGTAGCATTGTATTATAACCAAAGTATTAAATAAATACACATGAGTCCAAACTGATAGACACAAATGATAAAACAAATACATAAATTGAGAGAAGGGACAAATTTTCCATACAAAAGAATTACAAATAATATATGTAGACACTTGCTTCTCCAGGGAGTGGAACTTAATTTCCTTCCCCTTGAATATGAGTTGGACTTAGTGACTCATTTCCAAAGAATAGAATATAAAAAAGGAAAAATAAGGTCACAGTGGGTAAACCTGGAAGACACCACCTTAACTAAGAGATCAGGGAGGGTCAGCGATTAATCATGTTATACCATGTACCTTCCTGATAGGAAGCAATAAGAAACATACTGCTAGTGCGTTCTTCCCCAAAACCCCTAACCCCAATGTAATCTGAGTAAACATCAGACAAACCCAAACTGAGGAATCTCCTACAAAATACTTGACCAGTGTTCTTCAAGGTCATGAGAACAACAAAAGACTGAGAAAGCGTCACATATTGGAGGAGGAGACTAAGGAGGCAAGTGGACTAAATGAAATGTGGTATCCTATATAGAACTCTGGAACAGAAAAATGCTACTGCAAAAAGTGGCGAAGTTGGAATAAAGCATAGAATTGAAGTTTTAAAACCCTATCAAAATTTATTGTAAAATAATATTATTAATGTGTGCTTTAGTAAATTATTTAATACCATTTGATACATAAGCTAAATTCCTGTGATTAATCTTCCCTAAATCATATTTTCAAGCTAGATTTTCAAATTCTATAAACTCATTTATTTAAAGTTTTTTAAAAAGTAATTTAGGAATCATGGGATATCTAGTATTTGTAAGAATAAAATTAACAAAAAATGTGCAAACCTATATGAATAATGTTATAATATCTTATTGAAGGACATTACAAAGAATTTAACAAAATAGAAGGCAATATTCATTCCTCCCAAATATATTGATTCAAGGCCACTCCAATTTAAAAATGTCATCACGGTGTTTTAATGAACTTGAAAAATTGATTCTAAAATTTACATAGAATAACAAAGACCCAAGAATAAACATGATACCCCATACTACCCAAAGCAATCTACAGATTCAGTGCAATCCCTGTCAAAATACCAATGAAATTCTTCATAGAAACAGGAAAGAAATTCATATGGGACCACAAAAGACCCCGAATGGCCAAAGCAATCCTAAGCAAAAACAACAAAGCTGAACACAACACACTACCTGACTTCAAAACATGCTATAAAGCTATAGTAACCAAAACATCATTGTACTGGAATAAAAACAGACACATAGATAGATCTATGGAACAAAATAGAAAGCCCTGAAGTAAATCTACACATTTAAAGCCAATTCATTTTCAACAAAGGTGCCAAGAAAATATACTAGGGAAAGGACAATCTCTTCAATAAATGGTGCTGGGAAAATTAGATATCCATATGTAGAAGAATGAAGCTAGATGCTGTCTCTCAACATATACAAAAATCAAATCAAAATGAATTAAACATCGAAATATAAGATCTGAAACTATGGAACTACTAGAAGAAAACATTGAGGAAATGCTTCAGGACATTGCTCTAACTAGGCAAAGATTTTTTGGAGGCGAAACCTCAAAATCACAGGTAACAAAATTAAAAATAGACAAATGAGATTACATCAAGGTAAAAGGCTTCTGCACAACAAAGGAAACAATCAACAAAGTGAAAAGACAATGTACAGAATGGCAGAAAATATGTGCAAACTACCCAGCCAAGAAGGTATGAATAACCAGAATATGGAAGGAACTAAAATGACTCAACAACAAAACAATCAAATTAAAAATAGGTAAATGATTTTACTAGACATTTCTGAAAAGAAAACACAGAAATGGCCAACAGGTATACGGAAAAATGCTCAATATCATTAATCATCAGAGAAATGCAAATCAAAACCACAATGTGATAGAATCTTACCCCAGATAAAATGACTTGTATCAAAAAGAGAATAATGGATGCTGGTGAGGATGCAGAGCTGTGATCCTCATCCCCTGTACCACTTGGTGGCCTATTAGGAACTGGGCTGCACAACAGGAGGTGAGCAAGCAGCAAGTGAGCAAAGCTTCATCTGTGCAGGAAGCACGGCCAAGCTCCCTGCAAAAAAACGGGTCCCTTTGGTAGGGTTGCAAGGGATAAGAAAATAATAGAAAATGGAAAATAATGGAAATAAAAGAATACACACAGACGAAGGTATAGTTTTATAGATTTATAAAGATGATAGGCAAAGCAGGTGCTCAGGGGTCCCGGATTTCTCCGTCAATCTCAAAAGGCCACAAATGAAGTCTTACATGGTCATTTATAGGTAACAGTTATCAGTTGCCAGGGGTAACAGATTTACATAACAGCTGGTAGTTCCTCTTAGGGTAACAGTTATTCAAAAGGCTTCTACAGATTCCTTAACTAATTCTATCTACGTGAACAATGGTTACAAAATCTTTCAAAGACTAACTTCTAAGTTCTAAGGTAAATTTATCACTTAACAGGGGTTAAACAGAGATACATTGGCTCCATATTTTCTTTATCAGGTTACTGTGAATGGAGACAGGTAGTCCGGAGTTTAAGCAGGAGCTGTCCGGGGTTGACTGCTTTTAGCCATAGGCGGGCTGTTCCAGTGGCTCTCTGCTCTCTGTTCGTGTACTTTTTTAGCAGCTCTCATCCTGTAGTTTTCAACAGATCTGCTTTGCTTTACAAAGCAAATCCAAACCTTTAGGTCTGAGAAACGTTGGCGCCTTGTGGGATACAGCCGCTACTGTCTTTCAGAGATGCCCTCCCAAGGTGCAACAGCTTCTGATATGCAAACCAACACATTCACATATTCCTTCAGGGCAAAGCTCTGCAAAACTCCTGAGACATATCCTGTCCCCAATATATTTATATTAATTCATGGAGCAACACATCTGTATTTACAGCCACTCATCATCGCTCACATTACCGCCTGAGCCCTGCCTTCTCTCAGATCAGCAGCGGCAATAGTTGCAGGAAAACAAGCTCAGGGCTCCAGCTGATTCTACATTATGGTGAGTTGTATAATTATTTCATTATATATCACAATGTAATAATAGCAGAAATAAAGTACATAATAAATGTAATGCGCTTGATCATCCTGAAACAATCCCCCCTCCCAGCTGCCCTCACCCCAGTCCATGCAAAAATTGTCTTCCATGAAACTGGTCTCTGGTGCCACAAAGGTTAGGGGTAACTCTGATACACTGCTGGTGGAAATATAAGTTAGTATAGCCATTCTAGGAAGCTCTATGGAATTCCTTCAAAAAACTAAAAATAGAACTATCATGTGATCCAGCAATCCCACTGCTGGGTATACATCCAAAAGGAAGGAAATCAATATGTCAAAGGGATATCTGCAATCCCATGTTTATTATAGCGATGGATTATTATTCAGCTATAAAATAGAATGCAATCTTGTCATTTGCAACAACATGGATGAGCTTGAAGAACATCACGTTAAGTGAACTAAGCCAGGCACAGAAAGACAAATATCGCATGGCATGTACCCTCTCAGAGGTGGGAGCCAAAAAAGTTTATCTTAAGGAGGTAGAGAGTAGAATGGTGGTTACAAGAATAACCAAGATACTCCTTTAGAAGAAAAAATGAGGTTGTGTAAGTTTATGGGGTTCATTTTATTATTGAGTCATAAATAACATGTTACATACAATGTATTTTGGGAATGAAACATTGTAGCATAAATAACTTTTTTTTTTTTTTTAAATTAAAGATCATGGACTTGGGAGCCTAACAGACCTGGATGTGAAGGCTGGCTACGCCATTTACTACCTATGATCTTGGAAAAGACATGCAAACCTGCTAAGCCCCAAATGCCGCATCTGCAAACTAGGAATAGTGACGCATATCTCATAAAATTTCAGTGATGATTCTATCAGATCTGCTAAGGTTTTTAGATATTGTTCTTGACGCATAGGAGTTAACTGACTTTGTTAACGCCTTTGATAAGCAAGGAGCATGGTAGAAGTAGGCAAACCCAATGAAGCCCTTGGTTCTGAACTGGGCTTTTTCTTTGACCATGCCACTCCTTATAATTGTCAGTTATGCACAGTTGAGCGTTCAATACAATAAATAATTGCTGGAAGAGAAATTGATCAGACACAATAAAATATATTCAACCTACTTCAGCCAACTCTAGTTTAACATTCTGTGTCACACTAAAAGAATACTTTTAAAAGTAAAAATTGTCCTAACCTCAGAAAACACATCAGAACCTCTAATTATGAAAATTTAACGTATGTCAAAGTAGTATTTGGATTTCCATGAAATGTCAACCAGCCACATTTAAAAAAAAAGTTAGCATTAAATAAAACAGATGAAAGCCTAGAATTTATTTAATGTCAATATAAATAACACTAATTTACTAAAATTATTTAATAAATTTGTTACATTTATTTACTTTCAGTCCTTTAAAGAAAGTTTGTTGACCCTTAAAGGATACTTTTTTCTCTTCATTCTGTACATGTGTATTACATTGATTGATTTTTGAATGTTAAATTAACCTTGCATTTCAGGGGGAAAGAAACTTCACTTAATCATGAGCATTATTTTTTTTAAAATATATTACTTGAATTTGCTAATATGTAGATTAGGATTTTTGTATCTCTATTCATGAGAAATAGTAAATGACCCTTATTTTTCTTCTCTTGTATAAAGCTTTCCTTTTTTTAATGACAAGTAAAAATTATGTATATTTATGGTGGACAGTATGATTTGTTATGTGTATACACTGTGGGATGGCTAAATCAAGTTATTTATCACATCCATTACCTTATCTGTAAATTTTGAATATTATGGTTATGTTGGCCTCATTACATAAGTTTGGAAATGTTCTATTTTATGGAAGAATTTAACAAGGCTGGTCCTCTTTTTTTCTTACCTGTCTGGAGACCACCAGTGAAGACATCTGTCCTGGGGTTTTGTTAGGAAGGTTTTAAATTAGAGATTACATTTTTAAATAGGTATAAAAACTATTAGTATTGTTTTTCTATTTTGTCAGTTTTCATAAATTGAAGTTTTCAGGGAATTTGTCCAATTCATCTAAATTTTCAAATTATGGACATAAGAATGCTCATTATATTCTCTCATGAATTTTATAATCTGCAGGATATAGAATAATGCTCCTTATTTCATTTTTAATATTGGAAATATGCCTTTTTCCTGATTCTTTTTTTGCTAGGAGTATATCAATTTTATTAATCTTAAGCAACTAACTTTTGCTTTGCCGGTTTTCTCTATTGTACTTTTTTTTCTATTTCATTGAATTCTTCTCTCATCTCTGTAGCCTTCTCTATCTCTGGTGTTTAATTTGCTGGTCCTTTTCTAACTTCCCAAGATGGGATCTTATATCATTGACTTTTAAGCTTTTTTATTTTATAAAATAAATTTAGACCCATAAATTTCCCACAAAGCACTGCTGTAGCTGCATACTCCAAATTTTGCTGTGTCCTTTTTTTCTTCATCAAAATATTTTCTAATTGCCTTTGTGATTTTTGACTCTTGGGGAGTTATTGTGTGTTTTGCTTATTCTCCAAGTATTTTGGGATGATTCTATTTCCATTTAGTTACTCACTTGTTTAATTCTCAGAAAATATACATTGTATAGTTGCAACCAATCTATTTGAAGGTTGGTCTATGTTGGTAAATATTCAATATAAACTAGAAGAGAATTTCTGTTCTCAAGTTGTTGGTTTTAATGTTATATGTCAATTAGGTTCAGTTGGTAAATTATGTTGTTAAAAATTTTTTTAAATGCTGAGTATTTTTTGTCTGCTTGCTTCTTCTGCTACCAAGAGTGGTTTAAGTTAAATTTCTCAATTCTGATTTTGGATTTGGCTTTTTCTCATTTTAGTACTGACTTTTGCTTTATCCTTTGAAGTTTTATTATTAAGTGCATCCATATTAAAATTTCCATGTCTTTCTGTTCAATTGACTCTTCAATCAACATGAAAATATCTCTAGTGCTATTAATATTTCTTACTGTAATCTCCTTTTTTGTATTAACTACACCTGTTTGCATGTATACCCTTTTTCACATTTGCAAACTTTACGTATCTTAAAATGCGTTTCTTCTCAACAGCACATTCGTGGGTTTCCTTAATAATCTTTCATTTGAACCATTTAGTACAGTTGCACTTAATATAATTACTGAATACTTTTGGCAAGATGTACTTGGTTTGTCTAGGGAGCTCACTGTAAATAAACCTCAGATGTCTGATTTGTGGCACATGGCTCCAGAAAATGTTATATTAGCTACGTAATTTTTGGCATGTAATGCAGACAATATTTGGTATAAAATGTAGACATGTTATGACCTGAATATATCCCTTTTTTTAAGTGATGTCCCATACACAATGTATGCATCCTATGTTAAATCTCAGTCAGGAAGGGCCTAAGGCAGCAAGGAGGAACTTGGGGAGTGGAACACACAGACCTATAAAATTACCTGCACCCTTGATATTAGTCAAGCATGATATTGGTTAAGATTTCTAACTCTGCGAGTCTAATTTGATGATCTGATCTTTTGTATTATCTTGGTTCTCTAAGTGGTTTCCCTGCTTTAATCCTTGGTTCCTTCAGTCTCAACCACAAGAGCGACAACAAGTCCTTTAGAATGCAAGCGAGGTCATGTTACTTCATCAGATGGCTTTCTATTAAGCGTAAAGCCCAAATCCTACAATGGCCGCAAAGCCCTGCATGATCAGACCTCCCAGTTTCCTCACTGTACACGTCTCTTACGAGCCTCCCCCGTCACTCTGCTCTATGCCCTCCGCCCTCCTTGCTGGCCCTGCAACTTGCAGGCAGTTCTTCCTCAGGACCATTGCTCTCCCCTCTGCCTGAAGACACCCACAGAGACTGCCTCTTCTCGAAATTTCAAGTCTTTACCTTCTCCGACTCCCTGACTATGTAAAGTTGCCCAAACCCTCCAGCACTGTAAACCACACACACATCCTTTTTACCCTTTGTCCTTCTCCATAGCCTTTGTCACCTTCTCAGACATCATATAATTTATACACTATTTATTATCTCTCCTCAACATAAGAATGTAAGCTCCTTGAGAACAGTGATATTTTAACTAGTTTCCTAGGTAGCAGCACTTTGAGCAGCAACTAGCAAAATAGGCAAATGTTGTGAAATACGCGAATGGAATTTCCCCCTGGGTATTGTTGTGCCTGAATTCAGCGTGTACATTATTTCCTCCCTCTTCCTGGAACAGGTGGCGCAGCCCCATTCACACCCATTGGCGCCCAGGCCATGAATAACCTGCATGCATTTAAAATTATTCATTGTGGCTTTGTGGGTTTTTGTAGATTTTTTTTATTGCACTAGAATACATGAACAATGCCTATTTTATGCAATTCACTGAGTTTTCTCTTATGGTCTAGTTCACGGTGGATCTTTTTAAATGTTTCAACTGTATTTGAAATCAACATGGGTGCCCAGTTTGTTGGCTGCAGCATACACATCACCTAGTTGGCTAACTGTGAAATCCAAATCCTCTTACTTTTTATCTGATAGTTTATGACTAGATTTATTAATGTACCGGTATTATGCTGTAATTTAGTTTAGAATAGTTCACAGACACTTTAAGTCTGTCACAGAAAGAAACCTTTTAGGTGTAGTGAACATTCTTATCAGGAAAACCATACTGCAGAGCTGGCCACTGTAAGTCATCGATCATTAAGAAAGTTACCCAGAATAATGAGTGCAATCAGGGCTTGTTAGAATAACAGGTCAGAAGAGGTCCCTCACCGTTAACACCAGTGGTATTCAAGATAAGAAAACTGGATCATTTAGACCACTCCCTAGCCCTACACAAACAAGGTAAGACTATCTAGCAAGGCCCTGGGGTGGTGCCTGAGACTTAATCCTAAAAATACGGCTCACTGTCTAGCCACTGGGTTAGAGGATGGCTCATGGTGATAACAGGAACAAAATTTTGCCCCTGGAATAGTCACAACCATCCTGAATAAAAAACTTTTCATGAAAAATGTGACTGGATCACCTAGAGACAGAGCTGGAACTTCATTAAGCTTACAAAATAGATTGTCAGAACTGTTTTGAGCCTGATTACTAATCAATTATTGTTAGTAAGGTTGTAGAAATTAGCTGATCAATAACCACCTAAATGCTGTTAACAGTATCTAGAAGTAACATTGTGATAAATAAATCAAATGCCAGAGTATAATTTAAAAATATATTTCACATTTCTAGCATCATAAAAAGAAATCCCTTTGTATGAATTACTATAAAATACTTATCAGAAATATAGTTTTGATAATAAACATTTGATAACTATATAAACATGTAACATATATGCTGTACATGTGTAATTTAAGTACACTAATATGAATATTCTTTATGGGTATAATTCACATAAAATGATAATTATTTTTACATTATTTTAAAAAATATTGGCAACGTAAGTTCACAAGCGTTAATCAATTTCAGTGCCACTGCCCTGTATGAAGAGGCCTGTGCACGTACAGGGAGAGCCCCTGTGAACTGCTTAGGGCCTCTGAAGCTCTCTGGGAAGCAACAGGGCAGTCTGGGGAGCCGCAGGGGCACAGGAAGAGAGCAGAGGGCTGATACGCAAAATCTAATCGTAAGTTTTGTTACATTGTTAAGTGATCTACTCCCCACCCCACCCCTCCAAGAAATGTTAAAATTTATTTTAAAAATGTCAAGTGTCGGCTTCAGTGAAATTGTCTTTTAGTATTTTCAGCCACAAAAGCTTAATTCTCTTCAATTTCTGGTTTTATGACCAAATATCCTGAAGATACCGTTTTTCTTCTTTTAAAGTAGCCAATGTTTTCATTGCTTCTAGTTTTTCAACTCCAGCCTCTCTGCTTATTATTTCCACAAGGGCATCATTTACATCCTTGGCCATATTCTTAGCATCTCTAGAAAAGAAAATAATAGCATCATCACTTACGGAGTAGGAATTTCTACCAAAGCCTCCTCAATTCACAAATCTAATTCCCTTGACTCCACCATTTTAGTTCTTCCCACCCTCTTCCCGGAACAGGTCTCCCAGTCTCATCCACACCCAGGCCCAGGCCTTCCCCACGGAGACCATTCTGTTAATAAAAGGCAAAGCTGACCACACTGTCAAAAGCCTCCACACGCTTCCAGGTCCCCAGAGCAGCCTAGCGGTTTGCTCCGAGTCTGAGAATTGTCTGAGGGCACATGCGTCTGGCCCCTGCTGGCCTCTCCCATTCCCTGCCCTCCACTCTGACGGCACAAAGTGGACCCACGCTCCTGAAGGAACAAGCTCTCTCTCACTTCTAGGCCTATTCCACACACAGTGTTAGTAACAGACACCTGTACTGAGGATTTATTATATGCAGGGTCCTTTTCTAAGTGCTTGTACATGTCTAAACTCTTCAATTTATGAGATGGCAGAGGTTCCCTTCCCGGGTGCTTCTGCCATTCCCTACAGAAAGAACACTTCCTATAGAACACTTATGAGGTTGGAAGCCCCTGCTTCCGTGGCTTTCCCACTAGAGAGTAAGCTGTTGGAGGGCAGGGAGTATATGTCATTTATCCTTGTACCTCCAACATCTGAATGGTGCCCAAGCACTCGGAAGGTATTTAAATATTTGTTGCACAAAGGAAAAAAGTGTCAGGCAGGATCCTCACGTGTTAGGAACTAAACCTGTCTTGGCCCCTCACGGTGAAATTTTTTGAGGTGTCTACAGTGGCCATCTGACCTTTCTCAACAGCTCTCCCATCAACCACTCCCACGGCCCTTTCCCAGGTGGCCAGTGGCTACCATGTTGCCAAACTCCCTGCTGCCCTGTCTTCTCACTTGACTTATCAGCAGCACAGGCCCACTCCCTGGGACACCTTCCATCCTGGCTTCAGGACAAGTTTGCTCCTTCTTCAGTGGCTGTTTCCTCTCAGTCTCCTTTGTGCCTGCTTCCCTGGCAGACTCACTTGTCAAACCATGTTCAAGTACTCCAGGGTTTCATTCTGAGCCCTCGTCTCTGACCACTGCTATTAAAGCTTTCAAGTTCATTTTACAGATGTGAAAAGTGAAGCACCAGTGATTAGGAAAAGCTATTTCTGGGATAATGTTTTAAGAGATTGGGTGTTTAAGACAGTCTCCAAGTTCTCAACTACCAGTTAGTTGTATCTATCTGTACAATTAACTCTGCCTCGTCTATTTAGAGGTGTTTCAAAAACTGCAGCCTATATTTGACCACTGATGTCACTGTCCTCTATGAACAAGATGACGATCAAATAATTCATTAAAAGCTAAATGAAAATGTACACTGACATAATTTCTAGAATGTCTGCCCTTTCTCAGTCTAAAACTGCAGTCCCCAACCCCTGGTACTGGTCCACAGCCTGTTAGGAACCAGGCCGCAGAGCTCCGCCTGCCCCCGACCCAGTCCATGGAAAAACTGTCTTCCACTAAGCTTAGGAGGGGTGGGGCACACAGCAGCAGGAGGTCAGCAGTGGGGGAGGAGAAGCTTCAACTCTATTTACAGCCACTCCCCACTGCTCGCATCACCGCCTGAACTCTAGCTCCGCCTCCCCCACTCCTTGGAAAAACTGGCTTCCATGAAATTAGTCCCTGGTGCCAAAAAGGTTGGGGACCACTGATAAAGCAGTGTTTTTCAACTAAGATTCAAAGATCTACTTAACAGATCATGAAATCAACTGAGTAGCCAAAGCCAGCTTTTTAAAAACATTAAGTGATAAAACTGAAGAAAAATGATTAGAATATGTCGTAAAAAGTAAGTCGAAACTATAAGTTTTGTTTCATGAAATTTGTTTCCATTATATTTATGTGTATTCTGGGTCAGTATTTATGTGCATTCAAGGCCAGCTTTTGTCTTCTGCATCACAGTTAAAAGAAAAAGAAAAAAAAAAGAACCTGACTTAGTGACTTAAGAGAATGTGTTAAATGCTAGGGATGTGTTAGGATGAGCATAAATTTCTTACTTCAAAACTTCTTTTTAATTAGCAAAAATTTTTTTTGTTCCATTAAAATGAACAAATAAATTTTAAACAATTTTATTTTCTATGGCAACCGTGGGTTTCTGTAAAAGATCTTGTCTCGGAAAGTATTAATAGATCAAACTTAGTAACATAAGAATGTTCCTGGGTTTATGTCAACTTTAACACCACAAGATTGTACCTGGAAGAAAAAGGATCCTAGTACTCACATTCTCAGAATTAAAATCATATTTTTTTCCTTTAGCTAGTTCAATGACACAAATCACCGATTTTTAAACACAACAAAATCAATCCTGAGATTTCAAGTTAAAAAATTAACATTATAATATAAATGTAATTTTTATAGACTAAAAACAGGTATTTAAAATGGTACAAAGCATTCCTGATGCAAGAAATCTTCAATCACTACTTCACTGATAAGGACAACTTCTTGGCTATTAAATATATGTTAAAATCATTGTATTAATAGAACTTGTATATTTATTCCTGTACTTAAGAATCAAATATGTCTCATTGCTATATATCTAGATTATTGGTCTCCCAGTCCTCCTTTGTTTCTTTTATAAACATCAGCTGCTTTCTCCCATCCGGCACTTATGAATGAAGACCACTTACCCACACACATAAATATAACCATTCTCATGAAGAAGGATTCTTGCCACCTGCTTGCCATGGAGCTGGATGTTGTCTTGCACATACTTTGCTGGTGTTTCTTCCTGCCCCACGGGAGCATCTCTTGAAAAGCAAACCTTTAGTTGAGTTAAGATTCCATGCTTAAGGAAATGTCTGAGCTCTTCTCTGAAATATAATACATAATGGATTACTGGAAGGTTGTGATTTAAAGTTTAAAAAGTCTGAACCTTAGAATTGGATACTCAGTGGTTGAGTATTACAATAGTCGAACTATATAGTACCTGAATAGATAATCTCTATCCTTATGTCTGCAGCCAAAAAACAACCACATTGCTCCAAAATTTCCATCTGGGTGTTGTTCTTGGAGTTTCTCTCTAAGTGAAAAAGAAAGTTTAGATGTATGACATAAAGAATAAGAATATGTAAATCCAATCTCTTTCACCAGAAAATAACACCAACAAACTCAGATAAGCTTCTAAAATCCATCTTTGCAGGCACTGAAAGGTCACTCACTTAATTAACATTTTATTACCCACAGGCTGTCATAGCCACTCTGGCAGACACCACCTAAGCAAACAAGTTTGGAAGTTATAGCCGTCCAGAGCTATATAAGACACAGACTTAGCAAAAATGATTTAAAATATCATATTGTGAAGCCTAGACAAATTTCTACATGAAAATAATAATAACAATTTTATGAATAAATCAACTCTTTATAACGGAGAAGTGGTATAGGGCTATAAAAGGCACAATGTGTAAGAAGGGTTTATGAAATGATGAACACACCAATGAGACACAGAGCATGTCATTACACTTTTGCTTAATAAAAAAACTAAAACAAAACAAAACAAAATGACTGTCCAAAGGATGTGACTGGAGAACAGTACCTAAGACGTGTTCACTAAGTCACAAACACGGAGAGAAGTATAGTTCTGTTCTGACACTAAGTCATACCTATTAATATCATTCTGTTGAAAACTTCTGTTTGGGGTTTAACTTTGAAACTTTTGGTATAATTAGATTGTTACTATCAATTTTATCCAATTATGGAAGAGAAGGAACAGTTATACATCATCATAGCATGAAAGTGTGCCTGAAATTTGTCCCCAACCACATATACTATAAACCACAGCATAGCTGGGGAAAAAAAAAAACTAAAGTGCCGCAGTAAAAAAGGAAGTTCTAACACAAAGCAAAATCTCTACAACGTACTGTTTACTTTTCCTATGGTGACAAACTATATTATGCTATCACACACTTAATGATAATTTTTTAAAATAAGAATTTTACAATCGAAGTCCAATTATCCTAAAAACTACTGAATAAACAAACAGGCTAACATTAAGGGGTGCGCTTCCCCAATAGCCAAAGAAAGCACGAACCTATGCTGCAGGAAACCAATGAAGGGTGCTATGCCAGTTCCTGGACCCACCATGATGATGGGAGCTGAAGGGTCACTTGGTAAGTGGAAAGAATTTGTTGTCCGAGGAGAGATGGATATCTGGAATATTAAACCAATTGTGGTAAGTATGAAAGAAAACCTAGGCAAGAGCATATAAATAAGATGATCTTTGCTAAAGAATTCAGAAAGTGCAAATTCCCATCAAAGAAGCATCATTAAATTGAACAGTAGCATTAAATCTTATTGAAGCCGTGAACACATTTGTCACTACAGAGAAATAAGTCTGTCTTACAATTTTTTTCCTTTCTATCCAAATCACAAATGTTTTTAAAATGACAGACATGGTATTAATATTTTTGAGGTAGAATACCAAATAAATGATAATCAAATCATTTCTCTAGGCTCATGGATAAGATCTGCTTTCTAGTAGGCAACCAGTAATATATATTATAGGGAAATATACCCCAAAATGAAGACATGATTCTTAATGTTTGCACATAAAAGGCCAATAAAGATTAATAGATCAAGATGGGGTTGAGAAGAGTTTTAAATGAAAATTGGGTACCATAAAAAGATATTAAAGAAAGCAAACTTGACCTAAGGTAATGCTACAAATGACACATTGATTTCTTCATTACCACGATGACAGAGACTTTATGATAAAGCCTGCAGTGCTGTTGCTTTATTTTAAGCATCTAACAGGCAGAGGGGCAACTTTAGCTTGTTCCCTATACATGTGTTCTTGAATGAGATTTTGCTGAGTGCTGTACCAAAACATAAAGAACGTCACCAAGTCTACATGTAAATGTGTCCAAAATTTGTTAAAAAAAAAAAAAAAAAATCACATAACCTTTTTCTCCTAGGTGTTTTAAAAGTTACTTCACTTCCCACCATAATTTCTTCTAACAAATAGCATGAATTCAGATCTCGGGCACCACAGCTATGACAAAAGGGGAGAAATGGGGACGGAGGAATCCTACTATCAAAATCGGAGAATACAAAATTAATCTTCGGTTGTCATCAGAATGCCAACGTAAAACTGCCTACTTGGGATGCAGGATACAGTCTAAACAAAAAACAAAGCTGTTTCTCATCACCACCCTTCGATACTTGCCGGACTCTTCACCTCTCCCTAGGCCCATCTACCAAGAGTCATCAACAGAAAAGGTCTTTTCTATGAACAGAACAAGCAAGGAGAAAAACTGTATTGTACAAAACTCATGTTTTGTACATTCAGAAAATATATGGATTAGTTAAGAGTAAGTGAAAGTAAATACAGTTTTTTGCCCTTCCAATAGAGATTTTAAAATTCAAGTATAGCATAAATTTTCTTTTCAATAACTTGATAGTAATGGACAATGTGGGGGAGACTGCACTGTTCTTCCTAATCAAGCAAAGAGAGCAATTTAACAATGCTGAAATTGCATGCTACTTCAGTACCTTGGGAGCCAGGGCTTTTCCGCTGTCTTCACATGACACATGTGTGTTTGGCTGAAGAAATGAGTCAACTAAGGTGGCCAGCCAGCCTGTGCACACTCCCTTCCGCAAAACCACTGTTGTGGTGTTGGACAAAAACTTCACAATGTTAAAGACAAAACGAAGCTTCCCTGGGTGAAATAAACTTGAGCTGCAAAGACACACAAGGTAAGTTTTGAACTCTGTATTTGGACTAATACATATGGGCCATCCTTTTTCATTGCAGTGAGGGAGTATTTCCTCAGAAGCTCTAATTTACCTTCCAACTCCTTAGAAAGAAAAAGCCATAGCAGTTACTTAAAAACTACCCCCCACCCTCACACTTCTCCACCCCATGTTTTGTGATATGAGTAAAGTTTCCAATTTTATTTGTTTGCCCTAAGACCAGATAATATTTATAAAAACTGACATACCCTAAGGGTCTTCATATAAGAAACTCACTCACTCGATGTTTATAGACTTTTTTACCAAGTGAACCAATAAGGGTAAATTCTAACAAATATCCCATACATGATTTATAGTCAAGATGATAAAATTGAAAGTGACTTAAGTATATACACCCAAAAAACTAAAAACTCAACGTGAAAAAATCTTTAAAAGGAATTTCTACAAAAACACATTTCTGTTCATGTTATATCACAGGCTAAATAATGTGAAAGAACTCCAGAGTTAGTTCTCATTCCTCTTTCAACCAAAAAAAAAAAAAAAAAAATACAGGGCACCTTCTAGTATTATTACAAGGGAAAAAGGAGAAGGCCAGATGGTAAGACAGCAGAGGTTGTGTGAGGAGTGGAGGCTAGACCAGGAGTCAGAGCCTGGACCTACGAGCCAGTGCTCAGATGCCCACGGTGAAACTCCTCTGGGGGGGCTGGGCACCAACGGAAAACGCAGGTGGAAGAGCACGACGCTCACTGCCCCAGGGAGAACACAGTGCTGGACCATGGGGAGCCACCGAAGACTTTATACTCTGAGGTCCTGGAAGACAGGAGCCTCGTGACTCCTCTTCACACCATACCACGCCGGCTACCACCTTCCACAAATCAGGTAAGTTTTCACTGAATAAATTAACAAACAGTAAGGATTTGGAAGTCTGAGTTTCATAAGATTTTAGGGAAAATATGTTATATATTATGTGAATAAATATTAGTACCTGGCACATGAATATGGTCTGGGTTGGAGTTTAGGAAGATGTTCTAGGAAAAAAAAACAAACAATTATTAATTCACTGCTACTGAAAATAACCTTATCTAAAGGATAAAAAAATTTGAGGGCTTAAATTTATTCCATCTTGTCTTAGAATACTCAAAATAACTTACATTCCAAACATACAAATTCTTTGTGTCTAAGTAAAATATTACTATTTTTCCCTCTAATTCTTAAAGTTAAAAACCAGGTATAATGCATTTCCTTACTCTGAAATCAGTATTTCTACCCAAAGGCTGGTTTTTTAAACCGAAAGCTACTAAGTACATAGTCCTTGAATAGGCTTCAGAATCAACCCATCATACTTTTATACGTGTATTTTCTGGAGAGAAGTATCCAGAATTTTCAGATTTGAAATAAAGTCATGACTCCCAAAAGAATAAAGATTATTCTTTATATACTATTTATAGGATTATATACTATTTTAAGGATTATTGAAATATTCAGGCTTGAAATAAAAACAAGTATGTGTGGTGGTAGATGTTTTTAAACAAAATTATCTGGAAACTCAGTGATTTCAAAATATATAGGCATTCTTTCAAAATCAAGTTAAGAAATCAATATTTAAATATCTAATTGTCCACTAATAAATTTTGCAACTTTTGTCCTTAGTATATTATATTTTTAGTAGTTATTCAAGCAAAAATTTGATAAGATCTATCTATATATAGTGGCTTAGAGGTTTAATTTTTCTAAGAAAATTTGAAAAAGTTTAAATTTTTATAAGTCTCAACATCTTTATTAAGTTTTCTATGTAACTATGTAATAAGAGATAATTTTATGAACAGTTAAAAAGGTAACAGAAAATCTACAAAGTGAATGGAAACAAATTAGTACATATCAGAGAACTTTCCAGAACTGCTTAGACCTTCCTAGCCTGTGTTCTGATTAGCTCCCGGCCCTGCTGATGACTCTAGAACTGAGGTCTCCAACCACTGGTAGCAGTCCTTGGCCTGTCAGGGTGGGCCGCAGAGCTCCACCATAACCCCCACTGCCGCCCATGGAAAAACTGACTTCTGTGAAACTTGTGGGGGTGCACAGCAGGAGGTGAGTGGTGAGTGAGGCTTCATCTGTATTTACAGCTGCTCCCCATGGCTTGCATCACCGCCTGAGCTCTGCCTCCCCACTTCCCACATTCACGGAAAAACTGTCTTCTGTGAAACCAGTCCCTGGTGCCAAAAAGGTTGGGGGACCACTGCTTTAGAAAACGTCACTGGAAAGGGCCAAAGCACCAGCCTGAGGGTAGGACACGGGTTGAGCGGCCCCACTTGTTGACTCTTTCTTATCGTTTCGGGGAGGAGGAAAGGAAAAAGGAGAAGAAATAAAAAGGAAGAAGAATCAGAACGTGCACTGGGCATCACAAGAGACCTTGCTAGCCTAACGGTAAAAAGGACAATACACGTTTTGGTGTCACCAAAAACAAATGCAAATGTTAACGATGTTACTACTTATCACTACAGGAAAACAGGAGATGGCAAAATAACAAGCACAGGAAAGTAATAAAGCTTTAAAAATCCTATAAAGTCATTACAGTCATCTCCCCGAGCAAGCATTTTCAATCCCTTATTGAGAGCCACTCAGAGGCCCTCCCTCGACATAGACCGCTCAAGGGTGATCATAAGGTCTCTTCCATTGATGGATGAGGAATGTAAGAGTCGGACTGGGGAAAAAAAATGGATTATCTTTCATCTGAAATATTTTGCGACAAGTCTCTGCCTGGAAGGATCCTGAGTATGTCAACTTATGCTGGGTATGACATAAGGAATCCCCTTTTGCTCTTGAAGGACCCTAAATCTGGACTTGCCCAGATGGGGACATTTCTACACTCTGTACACCCTTCAATCTCTGGCAATTAAATCTAATGTTTATTATCTTTGAAAGGTATTTTTTTCATAGTCATTTTTAGACAGAATTTAGCTAAATGATCTTTCTGAAAAAATAGCTAAATTAGAAAAGATGCTCAATTCTGAGCCCAAAAAAGAGAATTAAGACTGGCTTTATTAAGAGAGAAAATGATCGTGACATTGGTAAAAGAAAAAAAATAAGGAAACCAAAAGTTTGGAAGGGGGAATCTTTGACTTCTAGAAGCCAGTGCAGATGTTACAGCATCTTGGAGACAAGATACGTGATGTCTATTTACCGACTGTCATTCATTTAGAGGAATTCCCAATGTCTGCATAGTTGAAGGGTAATACCTGAGCAGCAAGTTTTCTTTACTAGAGGAAGCTGGCCTGCCTACTAGTGCACGGAGAAGGTCGGTGCCTGTGAAAGGGCCTACTCACCGAGCAGGAGACTGAGTGGTGGCTGGCAGGATGGGAAAGCGAGGAGGAGGTCCAACAAGCAGGCACAGGCGTCCCGTACAAAGCGGCTGTAATCAGCTGCCCCTTGTTTGCTACACAGCTCCTGCAGCCTGCGCTTTTCTGCGCTGTTGCTGGTATAGTCCACGAGGGCTCGCAAAAATGCCTGCGAAAAGGAAGCCAACTTAAGTTACCATGTGCTTTGTGGTTAGGGCTATTATGATATTCAGTTAGTAACCACCTGGGAATGTGCCCAATTACCCAAGAGAAAGTGAGAGAGCTACTAGGAGTGTAGTCAGAAAAATACAACTTAACTTACCATTTGCTTTAATGTCGGGCTGTTAGGAAAATTTCACAATATAAATAACTAAAGCAAAATAATAAAATTCTGAATCCCAAGTCTCAACAACTTAACCATGTCAAAACTCCTGAACAAAACACCAAAGTTGCTAATAACAAGTTTTAGTTTTAACACTATAAGCTTATTCATTACAATAAGCTTGTAATATTATATAATAAACAATTACAAGCTTATTCATCATGACATACTAATATATATTAATTATTGCTCAAGGGCTCTTTAGGATCAAAGCACTTCAGTAATTATTTGCATCACTTGTTATGTGAATGCTTATGAGTACTACTACTTTAATTCCAGAGCACAAGACAGATGTGTCCTGGACTCCCTCAACAGGGCAGACAAGATTGCTGCTCTCACAGGGATCAGAGGTTTCCAATGGTCTAGCCCAAGAATCCCTTCCTGAAATATCCAGAGACTAACAAATTACATGTATTCCTCCAAATGCCAAACTCAGTGCTGAACAAAAGCAAGCGCTCAGGAAATGCTGCTGAATAAAAGCTCAAACAACTGCATGGATCTTTGGCAAGACAAGATAATTTACCAATAACACTTTGTAAATTCTAAAACCAGAAAAATATACTTAATTAAAGGCTAAAACAGTAACTATTATAAATCCTTTAAAATAATTTTCACTTTAACACCACAGAAGCTTTATGGTACCAAAACAGGAAATATCGTACTGTTTTTGGAGCACAAGCTCACACAGCTGACAAATATTACTACAATTTGAACTTCAAATATTTTTAAAGTAGCAACTCTACCCCAAGAAATTTATTTTACAGAAATTCTTCAAATAAGCGTGCAAAGATTAATACAGTACATGGATGTTTGCCTGTTTTTTTAAATAGTGAAAAAGTTGCAACAACTCAATTGCCCATGATTAAAACAAATTATACCATATCCATTAAAAATATCTTTCATCTTTCCCTGTTGAAATATACACAGATTACTTATTTCTTTTTAAGTAAAAAAGGTAGGTTGTAGAACAGCATATATACTACAGGACCGCATTTTTTTCTTAGCAAAACAAAATACAAGTGTTAACTCTGAGGGTTTGATGATAAAGACTGGTTTCCTGGGTTTCTTATTTCTGTATCCAGAATTTTTCCAATGAGCTATTTTCCAATGAACTATTATTTTTACAGTAGGAAAAATATATTTATGTATATACTTAGCAAAAATTTGAAAACTGGTAGAGATGAATCAAAATTGTGAATTTATTGAATTTGAATCAAGAAGTTCTCATCACAGTTACTTAATTCTAAATTTACTCAAGTTTTATCTAGGGCTGAGCCTCTCTCTAAAGTAGTTTGCTTCCCAAAAACCAGAAATGCAATAAACACATTAATAAAACCGAATAAAAACTACACTGGGGAAAGGGTGGCCTAATTACAACACTCTTTATGCTCACTGACAACACAAGTTTGGCAAAGCACAACATGGAAAATTATCCACTAATATCCATTTGAGGGAACTGGTTAGAAGAAATCAGTTATAAGCGTTTTTTAAAACAGTTCCTGGTATAACACTGACATCTAGTGGATTGTTCTATCTCCAAATTCATCTAAGCATCAATATAACCTACCAAAAGCCTTCAATTTTTCCTGAATAATTCCGTTTCAGTAGTATTAATCATGTCGAATTACACAAAAGAGATCTTAACAACTGTAGGAAGTAGCAACTGGTGGTGAGGGGGGGAGATCCCAAACTCTCATGAGCTTCTTGTCATCAATTAGAGATAAAGTAGCAATATGTAGCCGGATAACACAAGGTCAACTACAGACACTTTCATCACCGTTTAATGTACTATACGAGGTTAATGCCTAGCAAAACGAAGACTAGGAAAAAGCCCCATTTAAAAAATCTCCTTTCAATAGAAAACATAAAAATTTAAATGTAAACACAACATAAAAATATTTGTCTACAACAATTATAAAGACAGCACACACCCTTGGGAACTAATTAAAACTGTGAAGAAGGCTTTTTTAAGCCTTCAAAGGGCAAATACCAGATCTATTTAATAAATCCTAAACAGAGCTAAGCATATTTTAAAATAGTTACCCCAAGACAAAAAAATACCTTTTTAGGAATTGCTCGTATTTCAAGACACCAGGTAAGAATGTATTGGAGAGAACATCCCTCAGGTATATGCTGCGGTAAGGAAGCTCCTTTTCAGGTAAAGACAAGAAACAGGTTCATGACACAGAAAATAAAGAATAAAATGCTTTGCATTTCCCAAAACACAATTACTGCAGTACTTTACATTATAGTATATCAAACTGCAAAATGATTTGTGGCAATATTGATTTAGCCAAAAAATTTCCCCCAAATGAATATAGTAGAAAACGCCATGTTACAAAAATAAAAGAATGCAAATCCAAGGCAGGTCAAACAAAAGGAAAATTATCTAAAATTAAGAACAAAAAGCAAAAACGATGGCAGTACTCCACTGGCCCCAGACACCCTAACAAGTCACAGCATCAGGGCTGTACCTTTCTTCTTTGTGTCTGCCTTAATTTTCAAGAGGACACAGCACTCTCTTTTATCTGCAAGTTGCAGTCTTTCGAGTAGGTTTTGTACCTCAGAATCACTGTTAGGACAGATCACACTGAAGGCATCTCCAGGCTGATAGGAAAAATCTGTTTTCTAGAAAAGCACCAAAATGAAAGGAAAAAAAACTGAGTTAAAGAGTTTCAGTTGTAGGATAAGAAAAATAGTTTTCATTATATGACCATTTTAACATATGAACTCAGAAAGAAAATAACTGTAACTGCAAAAAGCTAACAAATAAGTCTAACTAACCAAATGAACATACTTTTATTAGCAGTTACTTTAAAAAAGAAATTTGGTATTATCCAGGGTTTTGCCTTTTATCATTGTGTATTTAGTTTTGGAAATCAGACCTTTCTCATTTTCTACAGAGTAAGGTACCACAGTGTTTTTATTAATCTATGTAAAAAACCCTCTTTTATAACACATACATGTGTATGCACATAAACACAGGAAAACATACATTATAGCCCACAGAAACTAATTAAGGTCATCTGCATTGGTTTTCAGTTTCATTTTTCTTACTTTACTCTTTTCCTTTGAGGAGAAATAGAGGTAGGAAAGGATACTTCATTATTTCCTTAAGGAGTATAAAACATTACACTATCTGGATGAATACTGATTGTGAGCAACATGGGCTGGAAAAGCCGCCACTCCCATAGCAAGTCTGGTCACTTGTCCCATTGCCTCCCAGGCCCCAGAGCAACAGAGCATACGGAATAGGGTTCCAGAAAGGGGCCTCTCGCCATGACACAACCTCACATTGCTCGCCTGAAAGGGAGACACACTTGATTCAGCATTGGCTAACTCTTGCCTCTTCACGACAAAATTGTAGAATATCAGAATAACAAATATTTTGGTGTACACAGTATTAATACTTATGAAAGCAAAAGCATCTAGTGTTCATGTTTGTCGTATTTCTCTTTTCTATTAGGAAGTTCAATTAAATCTACATGCAGCCTTCACGTGCCCTCACTTTTCTGGAAGTACAACCCACAACTTCTTGCGACCTTCATCAAAACAAAGGATTGAGGTAATTGACTTTGAAAAGGCACTCGAGCACTAGTTTTAGGGTTATCAATCAGTTTCTTAACCTGAGGTCAACGGATTCTCGCAGCCGGGGGAGGGCGAGGAGGGGCTCACGGATGGGGCTCACAGAGGTACGTCTCAGAGAGGACACAACCACCCTTAAACTGCATGCAAATGTTTCTATATACGGTTGACCCTTGATACTCACAGGCTCTACAGCCTCAGATTCAATCAACCCTGGATGGGAAATATTAAAAAGAATAATAATAAAAAATAATACAACAATAAAAAGTAACACAAATTTTAAAATACAGTGTAATAACTACTTACATAGCATTTACACTGTATTAAGTGGTTTAAGTAATCTAGTAATCTAAAGTATATGGGCAGACGTGCGTAGGTTGTATGCAAACACTACGCCATTTTACGTAACAGACTTGAGCCTCCGAGGGTTTTGGTATCTGAAGGGGACTGTGGAACCAATCTCCCAAGGATACTGAGGGATGACTGCAATCATTTTTCTGGAGAATCCATAGTTATTGCAGATTCTCCAGGAATCGGAACTGCTGCTCTGAGGAATTAACCTTTCCATGCGAGTCCAGTCTGAGCTCTATTTCTAACTAGCTGGCTGACCTTGGGTGAAGCTTCCTTTCCTGGGCCTCTTCTTTTACGTAAAATACTGCTCTGATTCCATTATTCTTTCAAGGCTTAACGAGTAAGGCAGAAACTCTATCCTCTGAGGCTGAATCGCCTCCAGACACTCCTCTTCTTAGCCCTTCCCTGAAGTGGAAAGAAAATATGTGTGAGGAGGAAAGAAAAAATGCTGGGTCAGGAGTGTAATGGCTAGATGGACTGTCAGAGACCTCTCGTTCTTCCTGAGCAGATATAACCAAGCACCACATGAGTCTCTCTGCACGACTTGACAGTATCACTGTGCTGAGAAATAAATTTTGCAACTTACTGAAATGTCCAATTCTACCAGCAGAGTGGTTTTTATGGCATCACTCGTAGTAAGTTGAACTGCCTTTGAGATTGGAACTTGAAAAATTGGATCCACTGAAGTCACAGATGCTTGGCTTTTCTCCTTGAGAAACAAATGGGACAAAATATAACTAAATGCAATTTTAATTATACCATTCCTTCATTTAGTGACTATGTAGATCTACAGGGTCTTACAAAACTTCCTGGCTACTTTAGCATTCATTTCTAAGGTAAATGAGTACAGACATATGGAGCTCACTTTTCAGAAGAAAAGCTCATCTCTATTTCAAATTCCTTGTCCGCTAGACACTAGAATTTTTGAAATATACATAGAAACTATCAAATACTAGCATTTTCCAGTAAAGGTCTAGTGGTCTCCCTAATAAACTATGTAACAGGAAACAGCATGCATGCAAATATTTCAGGAAGGAGACCCTAAAGGAAATCACAGATGTTTAGGGTTGGAACATGTCTGGGTATATGGTCGTAGGAATCCCCTGGTGTTGGGCAATGCTGCTCATGTGGCTGCTGAGCACTTGAAACACGGCTAGTGTGACTAAGGAATTGAATTCTTACTTTTAACCAATGTTCATCAATTTAAATTTAAGTAGCTACAAGTGGCTAGTGGTTCCTCTACTGGACAGTACAGGTCTTGGAAAACTGCAAAGAAACCCAATTCTTTGTATCATCCCCTATTCCTTTTCTCACTTGATATTCCTAAGTTCAAAAATAGAAAAGAGCCTTCTAACAATTGCCAGTCAATTAATTTTGGACAGGCGGTTTTACAGGAAAGCCGGGAGGAGGGATTCAGACTGGGTGCCTGGGAATCACATGCCAGGAAGACTGCCTTCAGCAAAGGTTGCCGCGAGCTCTGTCACCCGTGAGAATCACCTGGCATTCTCAAGCCACGTCTTGCCACTGGCCATGGCTCCTTTCAAAGGCAGCCCACATCCAATGACTAATTAGTGATCAGAAAGACCCAGCCCCTTTTCCCAGCTCAGGACAACGCTTAAAGAGCCATCAGCTCCAGAGAACCCCGTGGGATTGGCTGAGGCTTTGCTGAGACTGCACTGCCTCTCAGCATCTCACTGTGCCCCATCCTGCTTCCCTTGCTAGTGTTCCCTGAGGTGATGATCCCAAAAAGATGTCCTAAAAAACATCCCATAATGTGATTTCTGGCACCCCAGCCTGTGAGAGTCAGTGCCAGAGTAGTCTGGGAAACATACTAAACTGGGGTTTGGAACTGGATCACCTGCCTGCCTAACAGTAACCCCACAATAGTGAGACAGAGGACAGACAGCCTCAGCACACAGCGGCAATGCAAGTGACAGGGACGGGACGCAGTGGAAGGGAACGCATTAGCCTGTGAGATGCATCAGGTGCTTGAGAACTATGTTTCTGAGAAGACCAGTGGGATGGGTTGGTGGTGGGGGGGGGTGGTTACTGCTAAGCTTCATTCACCTTTGAAGAGCAAAAAGCTGAAACGATTAATTAACAGTTAAAAACTAAGTACAAAAGCCAGAGGACATCCTCAGGAGCTTAGAGAGAAGCAGTCATCTCCTGCGGCCCCTGACCCTGAAGGTGGAGAAAGCCAAGGACTGACTGTGATTGAGAAAGAATGGACTCCTGACAGCTAGGAGAAAAATCCTGAATCCCAATTCTGATTCCCTTGAACCCTGTTAGCCTGCAGACACTGGGAGCAAGAATTCCCTCTTGATTAAGGTAATACAGGGACCTCTGCCCATAAGACATGCCCGTACCCCCACTCCTGCGCCCCATCCCTCTCCTGGCTGCTGGGCCAGTAACTAGGATGAAATCATAACATACCTGGCAGCAAAGTGCTGGGCCAGTTAAGGCAGGTAAGGGACTACCCCTCAAAAAAGTACAGGAAAGATCAATATGCACGAGTAGGAGCCAGGAGAGTATGCACACAACAGAACATGGAGGTTGTGGAGCAAGGAAGATGGCACATAAATGTAATAAGTGGGCAACTACTGACAAAGATGCTGGGTCAATCCACGCAACAAAAAGAAATCAAACAGCCATGAGCAGGAAGCTGCAGGCAGCTGCTCCAATCAAAACTCAAGATCCCTTGCCCAGTTTCCAGACCTGGAACCCACTGGCTGCAGGAGAGAGCAGTCCCCAGGAGGAGGACTCCGTACAACCACAGACTGCACTTTGTAATGGGTCCTAACATCCTTCTCCTGCACCGGGCTGACGGGAATGCCTGAACGTTTCAGGGTCTAAGAGGGTCCAAACTGACGCTGTTACCCAGGGACCCGACATGGCGGCATGGCCCACCTACCAGAGGGAGGCATCTGGGGCCAGACAGCAAATGGAGTCTCGGCCCAGGTCTGGCTCAGTGGGTCCACTGGGTCCCAGGGCCGCCAGTGGTCACTCAGTAGCTGCCACAACCCCACACTGGATTACTGGCCTGTGGGGTAAGATCTATCATAGTGGGGAAGGGCAAGACGAAGCCTCTGAATTTGACACCATCCTTCTTCCTGAGCACCAAGATAGAAAATGAAAAACAACATAGCATCCTGGGAGGAATGGGAGAAGTCAAAACATTCTTAAAAAGCTAAAGGACAAAGGAGATGGTCTCTGCCTCCATTTAACTCACAAATTTGGCTTCTCCAAAAACCAGACAGATCCTGAGGGATGACTTGAACTACCAGAAACTCAAACAACAGATCCAACTTGGCCTCCACACAAGACGGTTTTCTTTGACAGAGTGGACTAACACAGCTTCGAGTACACTATATGTGGACAATGATTCAGCCAAAGTGCTGTTTCCCATCTCCATCCCTAAGAGGACCAGATTCAGTTCACTTTCATTTGAAACAGAAAACATACACATTCGCAGTTTTGCCCCAGGGCCATGATACGGTCCTCTCTGCTGTTATAAGACAGTCTGAATAAATGGGTCCTGCAAATGCCACACTCACCCACTCTATCAGTAACATTGTGCTACCAGACGGAATGAGCAGTGAGTGGCCAGAGTGGTGGAGTCTTTGGTAAGACCCATGTCCTATCCAGATTAAAGGGCCTGCAGGGGTCAGCACAGTTTTTAGGGTTCCAACAGTCTGGTGTATGTCAGGACATCCTCTCCCAAGCAGAGGCCACACTAGTACATCTTGTATTTCACTTCCTCTAGAGAGAAGAAGAACACCTGACAGATCTCTTCAGGTTCCAAGGGCAGCACATTCCACACCTGGGAGGACTGCTTCAACCCAAATACCAGGTGACACAAAAGGCTGCCAGCTTTGTGCGGGGCCCAGGGCAGAAGGCTCTACAGCAGGTCCGAGTGCTGGTGCTCGAAAGAAGTCCTGCTGCTGTAGCACACAATCCAGGAGACCTTCCGGTACTAGAGGAAACACTTCTAGACAGGGGAAAGACGCCATATGGAGTGAGACTGACTGAGGCCTTTGATGCGATTACATCGCAGCAGCTCATCAGCTTCTCACTGTGCCACATCGTGCTCCCATCCGCTCCCTGCCCCAAGCAATGGTCCCAAGAGCATACCCTACGAAATAATCCTCTCCAATCCTTTACTGTCTCAGTATATCCTTTCAGATTTACATTGCCACCCTTAAATAATTCAGGTCTTTTATTTATATTACCAATTACCTCAAGCCTATCAGTGACACTTGCTATAAAAGAAACTCTTAACAGATCCTCCCAACTTAAGCAACTTGTCAGACTCATATCCCCTCGGCCACATACTTATCCTGAGGCTCACAGACGGGGGCGCTACTCCCTAGTATGTCGGTGCACATGTGTGTCCGTTCCCACACCTGATGAAAATGTATTTATTGTAATTACCTCACTTAATTAAACAATTCTCAAAATAATGAAGCAAAAGTGCAAAAACAATAATCCATAGTTTTTTATATATAAAAACATACATATCTGAATGCTTTACAAATCAGATGCCAAAAAAAAATTGTCATCATATCTGGCGTTTGCAAATAGAGCTAATATACTAGAAAGATGTTGCATTCAAATTGTTTCTCAAATGTTTACGTCTAACTTTACTGAGAAAAAGAAAACAAGAAACTAGAAATGGTGACAGCTACATTAAGGATGTGGTTTATGTAAGAACATCTATATGGAACTCCAAACAGCCACTCTCCAAAAAGAGAGGCTGGCCCTGCATTAAAAGATTGGCTGCCCTGGAAATCTATTTTAAGCATGAAAAAGATTTTATTGTTTATAGTTTCCTCACTGCCCACACAATTGACCTTTGCTTGACTCACATCTAAAATGACAAACCAAGCAGACAGTTCTCCAAAATAATGGAGAAACTAAGCTTTTAACCATTTACTTCTTCAAAGACAGAAGTGATGTAATAATATAAGCACTTCTGTAATACATGGGTGGGCGAAATTTTTCTGGAAGGGGCCAAATGCCTGACTTTGCGTACCTCTGTGGTAACCACTCACTCTACCACTATAACTCAAAAGCAGTCACAGACACTACCTGAATGAATGGGGGTACCTGTGTTCCAACAAAATTTACATACCTTGATAGGCCACATTTGGCCAGTAAGTCACAGTTTTTTAAAACTCTGTTCTAATATCATGTGATAATAATAAAAAATAAACCAAAGCAGTCATCTATGGTTAAATAACATTCATAGCACAAAGCATAAAGTAAAACTGCTCACCTGGCCAAGAGACTCCTGGAGATGCACCTGTAAGTAATCCGGGGGCAAAGCAGGAGTATTTAGAGAGGCTTGTGAGAGTGGGGGTACTGAACGGATAAGTGAGGCTTCAAAATCTTCAATTAAAGCACTTGATTGACCACTGTTCACTGCATTTTGTTGCAAAACCTCAGAATCCTTTCTTCCTGAATCATCCAGTCTCAAGAGCTCGACTTGTGATTCAAGGTGTAGTAACTCTGGTTTCATTGGGTCTGTCCTCAGGGTGGCACTGGCTGCCCTTGGGAGAGCTCTACTTGTCTCCTCTTGTCCTCTGCTTGACCGAAAATGCTCTGTGAGGGCAGCCCAGAGTCCAGCAATCCACGGCTCAACCACAAGTTCTAAACTGGGTTGTAATAAAAAAGAAGAAATAACTGCCTAATTCTCCATTTGAACATAGAATAATGGGATAATGGCAAAGTCTGTCCATTTGGCAGAGTGCTACATGTAAATGTTAGAAATATTAATTATGAAGACTATTCAGAATCCAAAAAACACTTACCAATGATTAAGTTTTAAAAAGCAGAACTATTATGTGCTCATTAGCTGTAAAAAATATAAGCATGTATAAAGGTCAAATAAATGAAAAGGGATCCTCTTAATTCCCTAGAATTGGTAATCTTTACTTTGAGAACTGGATTAATGCCAAGTCTTTT
>CAUYSK010011535.1:0-15776 GCA_963575035.1 Avahi laniger | reverse complement strand
TTTTCTTTTCTTTTCTTTTCTTTCTTTCTTTCTTTCTTTCTTTCTTTCTTTCTTTCTTTCTTTCTTTCTTTCTTTCTTTCTTTCTTTCTTTCTTTCTTTTTCTTTATTAGACAGGGCCTCATTCTGTCACCTGGGCTAGAGTGCAGTGGCATCATCATAGCTCACTGCAACTTCAAACTTCTGGGCTCCAGTGATCCTCCTATCTCAGCCTCCAGAATAGCTGGGACTATAGGTGTGTGCCACAACACCCAAATAATTTTTCTATTTTTTGTAGGAATGGGGTCTTGTTATGTTCCCCAGGCTGGTCTTGAATTTCTGGCCTCAGATGAGCCTCCCATTTTGGCCTCCCACAGTGCCGGGATTGAAGGTGTGAGCTACCACACATGGCAGAATTAGTTCTTTTTTTATTTATTTATTTGTTTATTTTGAGACAGAGTCTCGCTTTGTTGCCCGGGCTAGAGTGCCGTGGCATCAGCCTAGCTCACAGCAACCTCAAACTCCTGGGCTCAAGCAATCCTTCTGCTTCAGCCTCCCAAGTAGCTGGGACTACAGGCATGCGCCACCATGCCCAGCTGATTTTTTTCCTACACATTTTTTAGTTGTCCAGCTAATTTTATTTCTATTTTTAGTAGAGACAGGATCTCCCTCTTGCTCAGGCCGATCTCGAACTCCTGAGCTCAAACGATCCACCCGCCTAGCCTCCCAGAGTGCTAGGATTACAGGCGTGAGCCACCGCGCCCGGCCACTAGTTCTTTTTTAAACATTTGGTAGAATTCACCTGTGAAGCCATCAAATCTAGGGCTTTTCTTTTTCAGGAGATTTTTTGATTACTGATTCAGTCTTCTTACTAGTTATAAGTCTACTCACATTTTTTATTTCTTTATGATTTATTTAGTCTTGGTAGGTTTTGTGTTTCTATGAATTTATCCATTTCATCTAGGTTATCCAATTTGTTGGCATACCGTTGTTCATAGTACTCTCTTATAATCCTTTTTATTTTTCTAGAATTGGTACTTTTGATTTCATTGATTTTTCTCTTATTGTTCTTCTATTCTCTATTTTGTTTATCTCTGCTCTATCTTTATTATTTCCTTCTATCTGCTAGCTTTTGGTTTACTTTGTCCTTTTTTTCCTAGTTTCTTAAGTGGTAAAGTTAGTTGCTAGATTTTAGATCTTTCTTGTTTTTTAACATAAACATTTATAGCTATAAATCTCCCCCTTAGCACTGCTGTTACTGTGTCTTATAAGTCTTGGTGTGTTATGTTTTTATTTTCATTCACCTCTAAGTATTTTATAATTTTCATATTTCTTCTTTGATCCATTGGTTAAGAGTGCATTGCTTAATTTCCACAGATTTTTGAAATTTCGGGTTTTACTTCTTTTATCGATTTCTGACTCCATCTTGTTGTGATTGGAGAAGATACTTTGTATGATCTCTACATTTTTAAATCTATTGAGATGTGATTTGTGGCCTCACATATGCGCTACCCTGGAAAATGTTCCATGTGCACTTGAGAAGGTGTATGCTGCTGTTGTTGGGCAGAGTGTTCTGTATTAGAGCTGTTAGATCTAATTGATTTATTGTGCTACTTAAGTCCTGTATTTCCTTACTTATCCTTTGTCTGATTGTTCTAACCATTACCAAGAGTGGGGTATTGAATTCTTCAACTATTATTGTAGAACTGTTTATTTTTCCTTCAATTCTCTCAGTTTTTGTATCATATATTTTGGTGATCTGTCATTAGGTGTGAAAATATTTGTTATTATTATATCTTCTTGCTATAGTGAGCCTTAATATATAGTGTCCTTCTTTGTGTCTTATAACGTTTTTTGATTTAAAATCTATTTTGTCTGATATTAGCATAGCTACCCCTGTTCACTTTTGGTTATTGTTTTTATGGAATATCTTCTTCCATCCTTTTACTTTCAATCTATTTGTGACTTTGGATCCAAATTGTCTCTTGTAGACACCATATAGTTGGATCATGTGTTTTTACCCATTCTTCCAATTGTTGTCTTTTGATTAGAGAGTAAATTTTGTTTACATTTAAAGTAATTACTGGGGGGAGGGGGGAACGGGCATATGCACAAACAATGAGTGCGATGCACACCTCCCGGGGAATGGACATGCTTGAAGCTCGGACTTGGGTGGGGGGAAGGGCAAGGGCAACATACATAACCTAAACATCTGTACCCTCATAATACGCTGAAATAAAAAAAAATAATTATTGACAAGGAGGGGACTTATCTACTTCTGTTATTTTGCTGTATGTTTTCTATATGCCTTCTAGCTTTTTTTGTCTCTCGTTTCCTGCATTACTATCCTCTTTTATGTTTCATAGATTTTTTTGTAGTGAAATGTTTAAATTCCTTTCTCATTTATTTTTGTGTGTATTCTATAGCTATTTTCTTTGTTGTTACCATATGTATTACATTTAGCATCCTAAGGTGATAATACTCTAATTTTAATTTATACCAGATTAACTTCAATAACATACAGAAAATTCTGTTCCATTACAACTTCATCGCCACCCATTTTGGTTGTTGATGCCATAAAATTGTATCTTTATACATTGTGTGCCCCCAAACATAAACTATTGTTAAAATGCACTAGTTTCTTAAATTATATAGAAAATGAAATGTAGAGTTACAAACCAAATTTAAAATAATACTTTTAGACTAATAATTGTTTAGTAATGTATTCTTCTCACATCATGTAGAAAATAAGAAGTGTACATATTTGTTACAATAATATTAGCTTTTATAATTGTCGATATATTTACTTTTATTGTAATCTTTATTTCTTCATATTGCTTCAAGTTACGTCTAGTGTCATTTCATTTCACCCTGTAGGACTTCCTTTAGCATTCTTTTTTGTTTTTTTGAGATAGGGTCTTGCTCTGCCGCCCAGGTTGTAGTGCAGTGGCCTCATTACAGCAACCTGAAACTCCCGGGCTTAAGCAATCCTTCTGTCACAGCCTCCCAAGTAGCTGGGACTACAGGTGCATGCCCCACAACTGGCCCCGTTAGCATTTCTTGAAGGGAAGATCTAGTGTTAACAAACTCCCTCAGCTTTTGTTTATCTGGGAATGTCTTAATTTTTCCTTTACTTCTGAGGGACAGTTTTGCTAAATGTAGAATTCTTGGTTGACAGTTTTTTTTTTTCTTTTAGCACATCGAATATATTGGTCCATTGCTTTCTGGCTTCCAAAATTTCTGGTGAGAAATGTTCTCTTAATCTTATTAGGGATCCTTTGTATGTGAAGAGTTGCATTTCTCTTGCTGCTTTCAAGATATTCTCTTTGTCTTTGGAAATTTGATTATAATGTGTCTCAGAGTGGGTCTCTTTAAGTTCAGCTTACTTGGAGTTTGTTAAGCTTCTTAGATGTTTATATTCATCAAATTTGGGGAGTTTTCAGTCATTATTTCTTCAAATAGTTTTGTTTTTTGTTTTTGTCCTTCTGACGCTCTCACAATGGTCCGCTCACACCATCAGACCCCGTAGGCAGTGTCCCACAGCCCCTTAGACTCTGTTCATATTTCTTCAGTCTTTTTTCTTTCTGTTTCTCGGGCTTAATAATTTCCATTGTCTTATCTTTAAATTTGCTGTTTCTTCTGCCTGTTCAAATCTGACTTTGAATCCTCTAGTGAATTTTTTATTTCAAATACAGTATTTTCAGCTCTAGCATTTCTTTTTGGGTTTTCTATGTGTTTACTGATATTTACATTGTTTTCTTAACTTTCTCCACATCTTCTTTTACTTCTTTGAGCATTTTTAAGGTAGTTGTTTTTAAAGTTTTTATCTAGTAGATCTCCCATCAGGTCTTTTCAGGAACAGTTTTTGTGATTTTTTTTTCTCTTGAATGTACTATAGTTTTCTGTTTATTTGTATGTCTTGTGAATTTTTGTTGAAAATTAGACATTTGAATATGATAAGGTGGTAACTCTAGAAAGTGTATTCTCCCCCTTCCCCAGGATTTTTGTACTTGTTTTATTATTATTATTATTATTATTATTATTGTTACGGCAAGTGTCAGTGACCGGTCCCAAGGGAATAACCGAGTGGCACGCAGAGAGTTGGAGGGTCAGAAAGTTTAATTGCTGGTGGCCCAGATGAGGTCAAGCCTCCAAAAATCTGAGCATCTCTTCCAGGTTTTTGTCAGGTTTTATACTTTTTATGGGGGGTTATTCTTAACAAATCATACACGAGTATAAATGATTAACCAATTAGCAAAAAGATTTAAAAGTTATCCAATAAACAATAATTCTTACAAGTAGTATAATTATGATAGGTTTATAACAAACAGTACAGTTGTGACAGGCTTGCAGCTTCACTCAACTGTTCTGCGGTTTTAGCTTGCAAGGCTGACAGGTGACAGTGTCTACTGCAGCTGCTTTGCGGTTTTAAGCAGAATCAGCACAGAAATTCCCCTAGTATGCATGGAAATTTCCCTAACATTATTATAAGCTATGTCTGTGCCAAAGATCAGCCTCAGGTATAAAGTTAAGGTCTTATCAGGTTTTTTTCTGAGCCTTTCCCTGGGCGTTTGCGGTCAGTTTCTAATTTTCCTCATATATGCAATTGTTTTGGAATGCCTTAGTCTTTAATGTCTGCATCCCAAAAGGGGAAAAATCAGAAAAAATAAATGAAGGGGAAAAGTGAAAAGGGCACCATCCTTTTAGATCCTCCGGAAGTCACTTTAGCCAGAGGTGGAGAGGCTTGCAACAAAGGGGAGGGGGGTCGGGGCGGGGGAGGCACACAAGAGTGGCTGGTGCAAGCAAATCTTCTGATCACAGAGGACCCCTTTGTTTGCACCTCTGTGATCAGAAGTAGCAATCAATGATCACAGCACAGATCCCTCACAGTTGAAGGACAAACTCCTTTTTGCCTGCCTTGGCTCCCATAAGCTGTGTGTGAGCTGTGCCCGGAACATGTGCACAGCTGTCTGCCATGTGGCTCAGTGGTGGGGAGTGAGTAGCTGCTACTGTGCTAAGAGCTGAAATGGAGCAAAATGAACTGAAATTTACCATTCTTGCCTTCCTCTGGATGTTGCATGTCATGAATAGACTCCAGAGTCCCATAATAACGACATTGGACAGGTTCTACCTGGGTGGTAGAGTCTGGGTGGGAGTCTAAATTCCTGGTGCTTCCTACTCTGCCATTTTCCCAAAATCCTTTCTTGCCAATTTTGACAGTTTTGCTAGTATTCTTCTCGCTTTTATGGAGCATTATATTTTCAGAGGTCCTTACTCTGCCATTCCAAAAATTGTAATTTATGTAAAACTTTTCACAGAATATATATTTCACTGCTTTCAGTGGAATGTAGAAACCTTATAACCTGATAAGACCCCATGCTTTCCCACATTTATGCTGTAGTTGTTGTATACATTACATCTACATACATGGAAAATGTTATATGTTTTACTTTCAACCATCGTGTATATTTGTAAGAACTTAAAAGGAGAAAAATAGTCTATTGTATATTTATCTAGCTATTTATCACCTTTATTGCTTTCCCTTTATTCCTAACATTTCTAGTTTTCCTCTGTTATCATTTCTTTTCAGCATCAATAAGTTCCTTGAGCTTTTACTTTACAAAATATGTGCTGGTGATTAATTCTCTTAGTTTTCCTTCCTCTGAGAATGTCTTTAGTTTGCCTTCATGCCTGATGGATATTTTCACTGGATATAGAATTCCACATTGACTGTTATTTTCTTTCAGGACTTAAACATTTTTTTTCCACTACTTTTTTGGCTTCCATGGTTTCCGATGTGAAATCCACAGTCATTCTAATTGTTTTCCCTTATATGTGATATGCAGTTTTGTCCACCTAAATAATGAACAGAGAGGGAGACTCTTTAAAAGAAAATGTTTATTTGGGAATAGGCATTACAATGGGAATGTGGGTGCCATAATAAACCATGTGCATATTTAGGCAGGTAAAGGAAAATAAATGTTTTTTTAAAAGATAGATTCATGCTCTGTTGCCCAGGCTGGAGTACATTGGCATCATCATAGCTCACTACCACCTTCAACTCCTGGGCTCAAGAGATCCTCCTGTGTCAGCCTCCCAAGCACCTAGGGCTACGGGTATGCACCACCACTCCTGGCTAATTTTAAATTTTTTTTGTAGATATGGGATCTCGCTATCTTGCCCAGGCTGGTCTTGAACTCTTGGCCTCAAGCAATCCTCCTGCCTTGGCCTCCCAAAGTGCTGGGATTACAGGTGCGAGCCACCACACCTGGCCAAGACAAAAATATCTTAAGGAAAAATGAAGAGGATTACAAAATTGTTTTGAGATGATTATCCTTGGCTACAAGGATCAATAACAAGGTTGATGTCAGTTGGAGGTTAGAGAAGCAGATGCTGGGCAGATGTCCTTGCAAAAGTATTGTTGTTGTTGTTAGGTTGTGATGACCTTTGTGCAAGGTTGTGATTTTGCAGTCTTTTGTGATAACTCTTGTTATCAGGCATTTATGCATGAGTACCTTCCCTTCCTGGGCTTTCCTGGCTCTATTTGTTGGGGTTTTTAACCCAAGTAACTCTATTTTGATTCTAACAACTTTCTCTGGCTGTTTTCCAGATATTTTCTTTGCATTTAGTTTTCAGCAGTTTAAATATGATGCTTTGGAGAGTGGATTTCTCTGGGCGTTTATGATTTTGGAGTTTCTGAGCTTCTTCCATGTGTAAATTTATGTCTCTTGCCATCTTTTGGACACTTTCAGTCATTAGTTCTTCAAACATTTTTTCTGCACCAAATATTTTTTCTACACACTTTCCTTGTAGGACTCTGATGATATGAGCATTAGGCCTTTTGGAGGAAAGGCCTAATGCTTTTTTTCTCTTTGTTTTCAGGTCGTATACTTTTCATAGATCTCTCTTCAAGTTTAGTAATTCTCCCTCTGCCATCTCCATTCTGCTGCTGAGACCATCAGTCAGAAATTTTTGTTTCTGACACTGAATTTTTTAATTCTAAAATTCCCATTTAGTTTGTTTTTATTATCTTCTATTACTCTGTAGAGACTTACTATCTTTCTATTCATCTTAAGAGTCTTTACTCCTAAGTCTTAGATTATGGCTGTTCTTTTAATTACGGTAAAAACACATAACAGAAAATTTACCATCTTAACCATTTTTAAATGTTGTTAAAAGAAAACTTCAGACTGGGTGCAGTGGCTCATGCCTGTAATCCTAGCACTCAGGGAGGCCGAGGCGGGAGGATCGTTCAAGGTCAGGAGTTCAAGACCAGCCTGAACAAGAGTGAGACCCCCGTCTCTACTAAAAAATAGAAAGAAATGATCTGGACAACTAAAAAATATATATATAGAAAAAATTAGCCAGGCATGGTGGTGTATGTCTGTAGTTCCAGCTACTCGGAAGGCTGAGGCAGAAGGATTGCTTGAGCCCAGGAGTTTGAGGTTGTTGTGAGCTAGGCTGACGCCACGGCACTCTAGCCCAGGTAACAGAGCCAGACTCTGTCTCAAAAAAAAAAAAAAAGAAAACTTCAGGTAAATTAAATTTAGCAGAGATTATTTCAGCAAAGAAACAATTCATGAATCAGGCGGCACCTTAAACCAGCAATGTGGGCAGGCTGTATTTATAGACAGAAAAAGGAAGTGACATACAAAAATCGCCTGATTGGTTACAGTTTGGTATTTGACTTATTCGGACATGTTTTGCCAGTTTCCAGCCTGTGACTGGCTGAAAGCTTGCCTGCTATGATTATCTGATTAGTTAAAACTCAGCTACTTTTTAAAAGAATATGCACTCAATTTAGGTTATAAATTGTTTACATGTTACATTAAGTTACAGCATGCTATGCACAGAGTCAGGTTTAGGCCTAATTTAATTTAACAACGTACAGTTCAGTAGTGTTAACTATATTTACATTGTTGTGCAAAAAATGTACGTTTTAGGCTGCTTTTCATTCTATGCTGGGAGCTGTCAGAGGGGGAAAATTGGGAAACTCACCCTTAATTTGGTGGTTCTTTGACTTCTGGTTTCCTTCCCCCATAATCCTACCATTTACTTTTCAAAATTCTCAGATAGTTGTTCCATGCATTCTGTCCAAGGTTTTAAATTGCATTGAGTGGGACAAACAGGATGGAATGTGCTTTCTCCATTTTGACAGGAATTGGAAACTTTTGTTTTTCTTCTTCCTGGGTATTCTATGTACATTTTTGGATATGTCATTTGTCAGATATATGTATTGTGTTCAATTGTGTATTGTGTTCACGTTTTCCTCTCAGTCTGTGGTTTGCCTATTCAGTTTCTTAGTGGTGTCTTTTGATGAGCAGAAGCCTTTTATTTTGAAGTTCATTTTATCATTATTTTTATTTTTGTTTAACACTCTTTGAGTCCAGTGTTAAAAAATCTCTGTCTACCCTGAGGCTGCAAATATATTTTTCTAGGTTTCCTTTTATGTGCTTTATCATTTTAGATTTTATGTTTAGATCTATGATCCATCTTAATTTTCCATGTAGGATAATGTAAGAGTCAAGGTTAATATTTCCCCTATGTTTATGTGGTTATTCCAGCGCTATTCACTGGATACATTCATATTTACTGAAAAATAAAATTTAACTTCAACTTGCCATACGTTGAATGCAGTCTCTCATTATTTAATGCTTTATATCAAAATTAAAACAAATCACTAAATTTCCTAAATATGTTAACATTCTCAAAATAATTCATTTCTTTTGTAATCACATATCTTTAATTTTATGCCCTTCAAATTATTATTCTGAGAATGTGCCCATAAGCTTCACAAGATTACCAAAGGTACCCAGGTGACAACACGTTAAGAAGCCTTGGTGAAGCGGAATGACATTCAGCTTTAGAACCACAGAGAACTGGGTTAAATGTGTTTTCTGCCCCTTAGCTCTGTGACCTTGAACACATCTTGCGACCTGCAACCGTCTTCCACACTCCTACAGTCTGTTGAGCACCTACCACCAGCCAACCATGTAAACTCTTGTGAATTTAGTGCAGACAGACGTAACCTTTCCTGTACAGAGTTTACAACTGAGTGGGGGAGGCAGGTGAGTCAAAGGGCAATCACACGACATTGTGGTAAGTGCTTTGCTAGTGGAAGAACAGTGTTACAGGAGCTAAGAGGGGATCCCCAACCTAGACTTGTGCGGTCAAGAAAGATTTCCAGAGATAAGGACATTAAACTGAGACCGGAGGGATAAGTGGACATTAACCAAAGACAAAGAGAAACATGATCCAGGCAGGGGGATGAATCCTTAAGTGATGTTTATTAACATCCTAAGACCCGGATGGGGAGAACTAAGGGGTGGGCAGTACAAAAACACAGTTGAAGGCATCACACTGGAGGGACTTGTAGGCCACCTTAAGGATATTAGCTTTATCCTAAGAACAGTGGGAAGTCATTGATGGGTTTTAATCATTGATAGGTTGTGATAGGATCATATTGAATTTTAAAAAGATCACTTTGATTTCGTGAAGAATGCATTAGAGGGATCACAAGTGCAAACAGGCATGATGATTCGGAGATGCTGGAGGAATCCTGCCGAGAGAGGGCGAGTGCCTGACTGAGCTGTGGCAATGAAGATGGGGGTGAATGGAGAGATTTGAGAGACAACTAGGAGGCAAACTCAATTGAGAGTATTAGGGGCTCTGGGGAATGGGGAAGACGGAGACTCTTCAGATTTCTGGCTGGAACAACAGGATGGATGGCAGTGGCATTCACTGGGAAAAAGATTGGGCTTATGGGAGAAGAACGTAGGGCAAAATTTGAATTACAGGGTTTGAATTTGAATCTGTAAAATTTGAATTTATGACAGAGTGAGGGCGTCTAACAGACTTTTGGCCACATCGGTGTGAAGATCGAAGAGGGGTCTGAGACGCAGGGCCGTCCGTGTCCGTATGGTAAGAGGCTACACAGGCGGCATTCCTTCTTTCCTCCGTCCTTCGCTCACCCGCTGAGCGTGGCCTACAGGCCGGATGCTGGGGATACAGCAGTGAACAAGAGCACTGGGCTCCTGCCCTCCACCCGTTTACCTCAACAGTCTACCTCTCTGGACTCGTTCTTCATCTGCAAACTGAAGACTGTGATCAGATTAAGCAAAGTGAAGCAGTGCGAGGGCACCTGGCACTTTTAATTTATTTCGGCTTCTCTTCTCCACAGCCGGAAGAGGAGACAGTCGGTTACTTTTGCTCTCGCAGCCTTTCCCGGGCGGCTCTTCCGCGCAGGCGCCCTGGCTCCAGGCTGAGGGGTGGGGCGGGCCAGGACCTGAGCGGCCTTTCCCAGGGCCCCGAGCGGGCCGGGGTGGGGGAGGGGTTTGCGATGGGGGTGTTGCCCAATGACGTCATCAGACCGCGCAGCCCGCAGAGCGGGACCTAAGCGCGACGGCGCGGCGGGCGGACCCGGACTTGCTTGTGGGAAAACGAAACTGAGGGAGAGGGCGGCGGGTCTGGCAGCTGCAGGGCCAGGCCCGGCGGCGGCGGCGACAGCGTCGGCCTGACGCCCCCTCTCCGCTCCCTGGCAGCTCGCCTTCTCCCCTCAGCGTGAGTGCCGACGCGCGGCCCGGGGGGAGCGAGCGGGCGGGCGCGCGGGCTCAGCATCCCTCTCCCCTCCACCGCCGCCTCGGCCCTCCAGCGCGGTCGTGACTCTTCCGCCTTCCGGCCCCTGCTGTCTCCCCTCCTGTCTCGCCACCCCCTCGCCAGCTCCCTGGAGCCAGAGCTGCCGCCGACATGCGTCTCTGCGCATACATTCACATACTCACGTTATCTTCAAGTGAAGAGACTGCCCGGGGAGAGGGGAGCTCATCTCTTCCCCTGCGCATATGGGTGGCAGTGCGAAACCGAGGCCCAGGGAGGGAAGACTGCAGATTTGAACCCCTTCTGTGGGGAAGCAGCAGGTAGAACAAGGTCTCCTGCCTTCCACTCAGAAGTACTCTGCCAGGCCACGTTCTTCTGGCATGTGTAGGCCACTTGAGCTGGGCACTGGTTAGCTGTGCGGCCTTTTCCTCCCAGGCCTCAACCTTTTCCAATGGAAAATGGGAGGAGGGTTACATTAGGTGATGTGGCTTGGAGAGGAGCATGAGCATCTGCTGCCTTTCATATAACTGTTTCCTTCCTTTATCTTGCGCCCACCCCAGCCCAACACAGTCCACACTGAGTTTCATGTACTTCCAATCTCCATCATAGTCGCTTAGGAATCAGAGGAGCCTTTTTTTCGTTTGCTGTGGCTAGGAGCAGGCTCTGTGATGGGCTCACCTGTGGGCCTTTTGGGGGGAATTTAAGACTATGGTTTCACTAAAGTGAAATGTGGCTCAGCCCGATCTTCCTTTCTGTTTTCTCAGTGTCTCCTGTTCTCCCTAATTCCCAGGTTAGCCCCTCACTGCCTAGTAAGAAGCTGCCTCCTTAGGAAGGATGCAACTATGCATTGTGTTGACTGGCTCGCCCTTGAGCTGGAGAGTAGTGAAATATGTGATCCAGGGTTTTGTGAGGTTAGGGAGATTGGTGACACCTTTGGATTTCATTGCTTTCCTGCCGTGGCTGCTGTGACCCATGCTATAAGGCTGCTCTTGTACCCTTGCACCTCCCGTTCCTCGAGGTTTGCAGCCCAGCTGGTCACCCACCCTGTTTTGAGTCCTTTCTTTTTTCTGAGTTCTCTATAGCCAGTCAGTTGCGTGTAAGCCACAGTGTATTCCCCACTCTCTCTTGCTCTTTAACTTGATCGTTCCTTAAGACTTCAGTGTCTCATAATCACTTCATTCCATCTAATTTTTTTCTCACGCTTACCTCTCATGTACCTACCATGGGCATGTATGATGGTGGCTGGGGCCTGCCTATTTCCATTCTTTTTTGTGGAGGTGGTTTCCAGTTGTTAAAATTATTGTTTTTGTGCCTTAGTTCTGTGATATAGCTACCTCCAGTCCCAACAATTTTCTCACTCTTCTTTTTCCTCAGTTCTAAGCCAACCACTGGTTTTATTCCTTACTCCTGCTTAAAAACTTTCACAATTCTTTCATATTTTCAGACATCATGAAGTAAACTAAAACCTAGTATTTATCATATACTCTCTTAATTGTTCTGGTAAAATAATAATGATGATAGAACAATCATTCTAGGATGGTCCCTTCACCTATTGGTTGATATTTATTAGGTTTTTAAATTCATTTCCAGTGTGAACTGTCGTGCAGGGCCAGTGTTGGATCAAGAATATAGAATAACAAGTACCCAAGGCCGTTTTCCCCCTGTGGCTTGTGGGGTTGATCTGTGACTTTCTGGTATCTGTCACCAATGGCCCAGAGGCCTCTGGGTCTGTGAGCACCATATTTTCCAGTAAAACTTACAGCTATTATTGAAAACCAGAGCTTGGCTAGCATCCTTCCTAGACCTCATTTCGAGCAAGAGGCTATTCAAGTGCTGGCACTGAAAGATGTGTAGAGTTGCCAAATCTCATCCCATTGATGATTTATACTTTGGAATTCCTACTCTGATCACAGTGGCTCTGACCCAAGGGCAGCTGACTGTCTGTATTTATGGTTGCAGTTAACAATGAGGAGGAGAACAGACCCAGAATGCACTGCCCCCATCAAGAAACAGAAAAAAAGAGTTGCGGAGCTTGGCCTGAACCTGAGCTCCACGTCTGACGATGAACCTCCCTCTTCTGTCAATCATGGAGCAAAAGGTATGATTGCCTGTGTGGTCTGAGGCCACCGGCTATCTGGTTATTTGAATCGCTGGTGCTTGGATTGAACAGAATACAGTTCACTTCCCCTTGGGGAAAACAAGCATATTCTACAGAGAGATGTTGGCCATGGACTCTCTTCTCTTCTGCCATAATCCTACTAAGAGAGTGGAAACTTGTTTTAAATATAAAATTGGAATTTTTCCAGAAGTGCCTTCTCTTGGTGGTCCTTCAGTAGGTGGGACTCTTTTGCTGTCTTAAACCAGTTAGAAGTAGGGGTGAGCATTGCGTTCTCTAGGCTCTTAATAAGTATTAAGATCCTGGGGCTGTTTTGTAAGTCAGGGAGGGGCTCTTTGCTACAGCAATCAGGCCTAATTTTCCTCAGGATTTTGCATGCTGTTTTCTCAATACCTTCTTTCAGAAACACCCAACTGTATTGGCTCATTGTTCTGTTCACTGTTTACGTTAAGCCCAAAGGATTTCACTGATCTAGTTGAAACTAGCATTTTGCTTTGTCTATTTTTTAGGGTTACTCACAGTTTCCACAGATGCTTTCTGAGAAACTGTAAAGTGTCTGGGAGCTTGCATCAAGCACCAAGCAATTAGCAGCAGCTCCATTTGCATTTACCTTGACTTGCCAGCTGTATTAGTTTCCTAGGGCTGCTGTAACAAATTACCACAAATTGGGTGGCTCAAAACAACAGAAATTCTCTCACGGTTCTGGAGGCTGGAAGTACAAAGTCGAAGCGTCAGCAGGGCCGTGCTCCCTTTGACACCTCTTGGCTTCCTTACCTCTCGTAACTTTTGGTGGTTCCTGGCAATCCCTGGTGTTCCTTGGCTTGTGGCAGCATTAACTCCATTCTCTCCTTCCACCTTTTCTCTTTGTATGTCTGTGTCCAAATTTCCCTCTTCTTGTAAGGACATCAGTCATTGGATCAAAGCCCACCCCTATATAGTGTTACCTCATCTTAATTTAATTACATCTGCAGAGACCCTGTTTCCAAATAAGATCATTCACATGCTCTGGGCGGACATGATTTTTGTGGGGAACACTATATTCACCCTAGTACACCAGCAGGCTTGCATTTTGGATCCTCTGTTAGATCACTGGTAAACTGGAATGAAATTTGGTAACAGATTGAAGACTGAAAGGGTGTGAAGCATCCTTTGAGGGTGATAGGAAATAAAGTTTATTCACAAGTGGTAGACTAATTGAAGGGCAGTTATTCATCAGCTGCTGTGGAGAAGCTGGTCCAGAGAGAAGCTTGACAGGTGGTACAGCCAATGGAGCACGTGGTGTGGCTGTGCTCCAGGCTGGGTAAGAGACTCTTATAGCTTTGTGTGTGGAGGTGTGCATGCCTTCAAGTCATGGTGGATTCCAGGGTAGGTGAGAAAGGCTATGTGTAATTGAGGTTCCTAAGTGGGATGGCAAAAACATATTGAAAACATTGGTTCTAGAGACTATTGAGGAGAGGGAATTCTGCTTCTCACTGGGATTTGAGCACCTTGGTCAAGATAGAGTCTCTTTGGGAAGGGGTGTTAGGGGAGATGGCCTGCAAGGGGAAAAGGGAGAGCACGTCTGGGGGAAAAATGATGCTCAGGTAGTGGCAGAGATATCTGGTGATAAGTAGATCTTGGGGAATATTTGTCCTTAAGTAACATCTCTTTGAAGTAAGGAGAGGACAACGCCCAGGTAAAAGAAGGTAAATATATAAGGTTAAGGGTCCTTCAAGGAAACTAGTCTGATTTACATTTCAAGCTTTTAAAAATGTGACTGTGCTTCTGGGTGTGGTGGCTCTCACCTGTAATTGCAGCACTTTGGGAGACTGACGCGGGAGGATCACTTGAGGCCAGAAGTTCAAGACCAGCTTGGACAGCACAGTGAGACCTTGTCTCTACAAAAAAATAAAAGATTAAAAAAAAAAATGACTGTGAATTGAGATTACCCCTTTCCCCCAATATACATACACACATATTCCCTTTAATTTTACCAAATAACTTTAACCTTTGTTAAAAGGTTGGAAGCAGCACTGTATGACTCAGTCAGAATTGATTGTTGCTGTTGTGTGTACAGAATGGAAATCCAGAGGTGGCCAGTCCTTTGTATGTGTCTGGCAATAGGCCACTTCGTCTCTTTCATTTGCAGAAAATGAGGCAGGAGGCAGAGGGAGACCAACATTTCTAGATTTCCCCAGGTTAAGTTATTGTAAGAAAGGACAGCTGCACAATGACGCACAAACTAAGGGCTATTGTGTAGTGTTTTCATTAGCAAGACTGCTCTCTGTCCCTCCAACCCCCATAGAGTGAATGCTCAGTAAATATTTACTGAATAAAATTGATGAAAGGCAATAATAGTATCTTTTCCAAGAAGCTTAAAATGCTTCACATCTCTCATTTTGCCTATCTCTCCTTCAGTCTGCAGATCATTTCATTAAGAACTTAGCGTTTATGTCATCTATGTTTTGTATCGACTCCTCTTAGGTGTCCCCTGGACATTGTGCCCTGGTAGTTTATTGTCTACATGTCCCCTGAAATGTATATGCCAGTTTCCTATTCAAGTCATTGCACTAAAGCTGGGGTGTTTCCATTTGCTCCAACCATTTCTGCTTGAACATACTGTTCAAGTAGATGTTTGAAAAATGCTCTTTAGGGAGGTCAATTAGAAAAACAAGAAAGTACTTACATTTCTGTCTGTCTGGACCTTGTTTTTTCTTCCTCTGTGAGATCAATGGGATGACTTCATGAATAGATGTATTTTATTAATCAGTTTGTTAATTTTATATTATTCACAAGGTAGCTGCATTGCCAGGTCAGAGACTAAGATCTGGCCAGAATAAAGAAGAAATGTGATGTTGTTGTCATGGCCATTGTTACATCATGTGTTCTTTTGAGTACTTTAAAAGGAGTTTGAAGGCCGGGCACGGTGGCTCACGCCTCTAATCCTAGCACTCTGGGAGGCCGAGGCGGGTGGATCGTTCAAGGTCAGAAGTTTGAGACCAGCCTGAGCAAGAACAAGACCTCATCCCTACCAAAAATAGAAAGAAATTAATTGGATAGCTAAAAATATATAGAAAAAATTAGCCGGGCATGGTGGCACATGCCTGTAGTC
>CAUYSK010011533.1:0-15616 GCA_963575035.1 Avahi laniger | reverse complement strand
CTGGCGGATAGGGAGTTCACAGTCTGAGTACCCCTCAGTCTGCTGTAGGGCCCCAAAAGGAAAGGTCCTGTTCCTTGGAGATGCCTCTGTGTGATGGCTAAATTGTCTCTCTGGGCACCCACGGGTAGGGAAGGGGAAGGGAAGGGGAAGGAGAGAATGGAGCAATATGGCGTCTGCTGATATGCTTGAATCTGTGCCCTGGGAAGTGCCCCGAGGGAGCTGGAATCCTGTCCTCATGTCCGCAAGAGGCCACTGCTCACTGATGGCAGCCATCTCTGGGCTGGTGTCGGCAGGTCTCTCCAACCTCTCAGGAGCCCATCAACAGTCTGAGATGTAAGGGAGGGGAAAGTTATCTGCTCACCTACCTTTGTGGCTGGTCTCCAAGCCTACTGGGGACCTTTCTCCTTTATTTCTCCTCTGCAAAGTCTTCCCGTGGAGTCTCCTGTAGTTTCAGGCACTCTTCCTTCGGACCCTCTTCTGATCTATGTTTCTCTGCTAGTTTATTTTTTTCTCTTTCTTCTAAAATTTGTCTTTTTTGCAGAGACACTCTGACTGGCAGCTTTTCTCTTCCGCCATCTTGGCTCCTCCATAACAACTATTTTAAACAATCCCCGTATGCTTCAGTTCTCTGAATACGCTCCTTTTCTCTTCATACTCTCAACTGATGACCTTAGCTCCCATCTATAGAATAATAGAAAAAAATTCAAGTTACCATAGTGGAGCTGTCTCATTTGTTAATACCAAGGACAGACCTTTGTTTACCTGCAAGTATCTCATCCTTTTTTCTTTCTTTTACAATAGAAAAACCAACAGTTCTCCTAGTGTAAGCTAATCGTGCCTTCTCTCCTTCGTTTTCTGCTCCTTCTTCCTCTCAGAAACCTTATTATTATTTCTTCTCTTTTCTTTATATTCTACATCATCCTCTGAATTAGTTGCTTCCAATTAGAAAGAACAATAACAATAGCCAAAACTTACATGGCTTTTACTGTGTGCTAGCCACAGTCTTCAGTAATTTGTATATATTAACTCATTGCATGATCACAGACATTTTGTGAAGTATTATTGATAGCCCCATGTTACAGATAAAGAGACCAGGTACAGAGAGATTAACTGCAGTGCCCAAGGTCACACAACTGATAAGTGGTGGAGCAGGAATTTGATACCTGCCATTTTGGCTTCAGACTTTATTCCTAATCACCATGATATGCTCCATTTTAAATATTCACAAATATCTTCTTTTTATAATTGATCCCTTAGTCTCTTTCAGCTTTTCCTTATCTCCCTCCTCCATTTCACTGGAATACTACTTCTCCTTTTCCTCCTCCCTTTTCTTCCCTTTCCCTTTTCCCTTTTCTCTTTTCCTCCACCTTCCACTTCCTTCTCCTCTTCGTCTTCTTCCTTTCCATTTGTGACCTCTATTCCTTATTTTATACTCACCTCTCAACTCACTCCAATTTAGTTTTGACTCCATTATTTTACTTAAAAAGATCTTACTAAGCTCACAAATTGTCTTTAGGTCCCATAGATCTTTCCCAATCTTACTATACTACCAAACACTAAATCTTATTCCTTCTAACCATGTTTTGGGCTCATTAACCATCTCCTCTTTATCCTACCCTCTCTACTACCCTTTCCAGGCTCTGGTAATCATCATTCTACTCTCTAGTTCCATTAGTTCATTTTTTTGGCTCCCACATATGAGTGAGATCATGTGATATTTGTCTTTTTTTGCCTGGCTTATTTCACTTAACATAAGGTCCTCTAGTTCCATCCCTGTTGATACAACTGATAGGATTTTTTTTTTTTTTCAGACAGGGTCTCACTCTGTTGTCCAGACTAGAGCGTAGCAATGCAAACATAGCTCACTGCAGCCTTGAACTCCTGGGCTCAAGCGACTCTCCCAAATAGATGGGACTACAGGCCCATATGACCATGCTCAGTTAATTTATTTTTATTTTTGTGGAGATGGGCTTTTCACTATGTTGCCCAGGCTGGTCTCCAACTGCTGGCCTCAAGCAATTCTCTTGCCTTGGCCTCCAAAAGTGTTGGGATTACAGGCATTAGTTACTGCACTCAGACTGTTTTTTCCTACTGAATTTTTTGAGTTATTTACATATTTTGGTTATTAATCCCTTATCAGATGAGTAGTTTGCAAGTATGTTCTACCATTCTGTGTGTTGTCTCTTCACTTTGTTGATTGTTTCCTTTGTCGTTCTGAAGCCTTTTAGCTTGGTGTGATTCCACTTGCCCATTTCTGCTTTGGTTGCCTGTGCTTTTGAGGTCTTACTCAGGAAATCTTTGCCCAAGTCAATGTCCTGGAGTGTTTCCCCAATGCTTTTTTTTAGTAGTTTCATAGTTTCAGGTATTAGATTCAAGTCTTTAATTCATTTGATTTGCTTTTTGTGTATGGTAAGAGATGCATTTCTAGTTTCATTCTTCTGCATATGGATATCCAGTTTTCCCAGCACCATTTATTGAAGAGATTGTCCTTTCCCCATATATGTTCCTGGCACTTTTGTCAAAAATGAGTTGACTGTAAGTGAATGGATTTATTTCTGGGTTCTCTGTTATGTTCCATTGATTTTTGTGTCTGTTTTTATGCCAGAACCATGCTGTTTTGGCTACTATATCTTTGCAGTATAATTTGAAGTCAGGTAATGTGATGCCTCCAGCTTTGTTCTTTTTGCTCAGGTAGGATGGCTTTGGCTAATCCGGATTTCTTGAGCTTCCATATAAATTTTAGGATAATTTTTCTGTTTTTGTGGAGAATGTTATTACTATTTTGATAGGAATTTCATTGAATTTGTAGAATGGGTAGTATGGACATTTCAGCAATATTGATTCTTCCAATCTGTGAACATGGAATATCTTTCCATTATTTGTATGTCCTCTTCAATTTCTTTCATCAATGCTTTATAGTTTTTATTGTAAATATCTTTCACTTTTTTGGTTACGTTTATTCCCAGCTATTTTATTTTATTTGTAGCTATTGTAAATGGGATTATTTTCTTGTTTTCTTTTTCGGGTTGTTCATTGTTGGCATAGAGAAATGCTACCAATTTTTGTATGTCAATTCTTTATCCTACAGCTTTACTGAATTTGTTTATCAGTTCTAATAGTTTTTTTGGTGTAGTCTTTTGAGAACCTACATAACAAGGCATGTAGTAAAATCACTCTAAATTACTCCCTAGCCAGATAAAGTTTCTCATCACTATAATAGAATCAATATCACTGCCAGAATTGATATTCGCAAATTAAAGATGCCCAGTGCATCTGTTCTCACAGGGAATCCAGGCATCTAAGGGATCCATGAGGCCAAGCCAGAAGATGAGTGTAGCTCACCCGCAGCTGAAAGTGAGAAAGACCAGAAGGTGAACAATGCACTACATTCAGGAAGGATCACTGAAGGTCAAAGCTGCAAATGATTCATATCCAAAAGGGTCACCAAAGCAAGGAAGGATAGAGCTGAGGAAGTCTTAAAACTAGAAATGCTCTTTCTTAAGACTGTTGATCCTCTTATTGGAAAGAAAACTAACAGATGTGTCTCTTACATCTCTTTATATTTCAAAAGGCATTACAGAAGAAATGTCAGAAAATGTCTTGAATCATGTGTAGAAGTATGGCAAACAGTCAAGGAAGGGCAAGTAAAGGAAACAGCACAAATCAGCCTGATGTATTCAGAGACTACAAGAGGTGTAAGGTGCATGAACAGCATAAGATGCAAGAGAAGAGGTGTAGAGGCAGAAGTGACTTAGACCTGTTCATAAAGTATGGCCATTCTTCAGGTGGTGCTGCTTCCTGGGACTTGCAATTGTCCAAACAGCTTTGTAGGTAGTCAGTGTTAATTATATTAGTTCTTTCCCAGGAAACTAAAGATTGCTTGTTTGCCTTTTTAATAATTAGACTGTCACTTTTTATGAATTAGAGAAAAGTTAGCTCAATCTTTACAAAACTTAATGATCTTAACCATAAACAACAGATAATTAATTTTGTAATATTAATACTGCATTGATTCCTGGTTCTTAAAACATGGTTTTGACTCAATACAAAAAGAAGATAAAGAGAAAAATTATCTCTTATCCTATTATCTGGAAATAAAGACTCCGTGATTTTTTTTCTGATTATGTGATGCACATTTGTTGAAAAATTGCCCTCCTGACAAATTCATCCTTTAAAACTCATTGAATATATTTCTTCTGTGCAATCTCTCATCACCCAAGGGTAATTGATCTACCTCTACATTATTATATACATATATCATCTATTTACTTTGATTATTGTGTTTATTATTTAATATTCTAGCTTTTTTCCCTATATATTCCACTAAATTTTGCTTTTTCAAGGCAAAGGCCTTGACATGTTTGTGTTCCCTGCATGTATATACAGTGCCCAGCATGTTAGGCTCTGAATAGTTGCTTGCAAGTGAATGAATGAGTGAATGCTGATCAGTTTATAAATTACAGAGTCTAATCTTATGGAGGTCAGGGAAATGGGCTTGCATACTTTTATTCATTTATTTATTTAAAATGGATTTGTGAGTATTAGACTACATTGGAATCAAATGGGTTAATTTTTATTGCCTGAAATAAACTTTAAAAACTTAAAATTAAGCTAATCTTATATTTGTAGGAATATGGATTATAGAAATATGGAAAATTGATATGGAAGATATTTTTAAATGCTGAATTTTACAAATGCAAGAGGTTAAGATTACTGTCTATTTAAAATGCCTATGTCTTCAGGCCTGGACCATATATTTCTATTTTTAAAATTTTTTAATCGTTGATTTCTCTGTTTTATTTCTTTGTTTTAATTCTTTCTATTATCCTACAAGAAGATCGTAGTTGGTGCTCAATGAATGAATGTTAAATAACTCGCTGTTTTTATTAATAAGAAAAGAAAGAACCTTCATTTCTTTGAATAAATAATTATGGATCCTGTATTTAGATGTGATAAAACCAGTAAAATTTAATTTCGGGCCTTCTTAATGTATACAGTAATAGAACTGGAGAAGACATAGCAATTGTTTAGTATATGTAGGTTGCTCAATAAACCCCGAAACACTAAGTGACCTGGCCAATGTCACACTGATTTTTAGTGTTAGAGGTAAGTCTAGGACACAAATGCCAGAATCTATCTAACTTATGAATGCAGTAGGTAGGTAGCCAGCTGAGGGGTGGCCAAGTAATAAAGCTGGATTCTTGGGGCCTGCATATCTGTTGTCTCTCTAGCTACTATGTGCCTGTCTATAGCTATCCTGCTCTGTCCTGTCCTGTCCTCTTTCATTTTATCTAATCCTACCTTAAATTTATCACATTCTATTGTCTATCTGCCCCTTTCTCTGTCTACTTATCTATCATCTCTTTATATAAATCACATTGATTGAGATGTTATAAAGTGAGGTATTTTGTATATATTATGTCATTGAAATCTGCTTAAAAATCCTTTGAGAAAGGTACTGTTGTCTCTGCAGTTCAGAGTATTGAGGCTCAGAGTAGATAAATAATATGTCGATCCTCTGTAACTTGCAAGTCGTAGACTTGCTTTGACTCTAAAGGTCTTGCTCTCCATAACTCTTCAATCGGGCAGGTTATTCCTACTTGAGGTGGTTCAAGATACTAGTAGCCTTCTTCTTCACTGCATTCAAGTCTTTGCTAAAATATCACCTCCAAAGTGTGACCTTCCTTGAGGACCCTGTTTGCAGTAGAGTTATCTTTCCCCATCCACTTTCTTACTTTAGTTTTTTTCTTTAGCATCTGTCACTTTATATAATTTAATCATTCATTTGGTTTATTATCTGTTTCATCCCACAGAATGTAAATTCCATGAGAGAAAAATTTTTCCTTTTCTGACCTTTGCTATCCCTTGCAACTAGAATAATGTCTGGCACATATAAGTATTTAATAACTTTTTGTTAAGTGAGTCAGCCCAACCAATTTACACAGTCCTGAGATGAATCTGAGTTTTCCCCAGTAAAGATCAGACAGCAACACAATGTTTAAATTCTGAGAGTGAGAGGTAAATTTTGAAGTCTAGTGGTAGTCAAGTGGAAAAAGGATCAGTATGAGAGCTGCTTGATAATATGTATGTGGAAGGAGAAGGCCCAGGTTTATTGCTGCTGGAATAGTAGTTATTTTGGGCTTGCCTTTGTTGGTTCTCAGAAAGGTGATGGGTAGATGGATAAATTTCTCTTAAAGGACCAAAGCAATATGGAAATATAGTAAAGCCTCGTGGCTAGCTAAATTTTGTCTTCGAAGCATCTAAGACTTACCCAATGAGGGCCCCAAGAGTGTCTGTTAGGATCCCATGGGATCTTATTCATCTTCTTGGGAGAGGCAATATGAATTGAATCACATGGACCTGGGGAATATTGTCTGTTGAAGGGAAGAGCATTTTGGAATTGGTGAAAGTGTTGGCAAGAATTATTTCTGCCCTCTGCATGCTCCATGGTCAGAGTTGCAGAATTGCTGAATGGGATGCGAACAAGCTAGAACTAATTTTGCAGATTTTGATAGCTGGTTTGTGGCTTATTGAGGCTAGAGATGGACTCTTTTTTAAAATGCAGCTGATGTGGAAATTGGTAGGCCAGATGATGAGGGCCTGAACAGTAGGGTTGCAGGTTGTACAGCAGATTACACATTAGATATTCCACAGATAAGTTCATTAAAGACATTATTTCAGCTGACAGAACAGCACTTGCATAGAGCTGCCAGATTTGATGCTGTAAAGGAAGCACATCACTTTGGAAATAAATTACACTTTGTATTAGCTGAATGATATATTAATCTTTTCCACCACTGAAGCAGGAGAGAGAATGAGTAGTGAATGTTAACACAGCATTATACAGATACATATTTGCAGTTCCCACTTCTTTGACACGCACAGGCATGGAATTAAAAAACTGTCTTGAAAGAAAGTTTAACTTACTATGATATTTAAAACAACTTTTCTGCTGTGATTTATTTAGTTACAAGAACTGAAGCAGCTTGAAAATTTGATTCTTTGGGTCACTGATTGTCCCATTACAAAAGGCTACAGAAGGCTTTCCAATTTTTAAAAAGCATCTCCAGTAAAAATTATCCTTCGATGTGGATTCTTTTTAAAGGATTTGGGGGAAGTAAGATACCTCCAATGCAATCATAGCTCCTTCTAGGGTGGGAGTTTGGAACAGACACAGGATTCCAGCTTATACAGACCTGAGTTCCTATATCTGCCAGCTGTGACACAAAGGGCAGATTGTAAAACATCTCTGAGCCTCATTGCCTTCATCTGTAAAATGAGAACACTAATTATGTTTTGCAGAGATGCTATAGGAGAAATGAGATATCATATATAAAAGTAGTTAGCACTATACATACAATAAATTGATTTCATTTTTCTTCTTCCCTCTTTTGGGAGAAGAGAGACAGTCCCAAGGCTAATCACACTCTATTTCTGGTTCCTCTTCCTAACATGGATTTGAGCTTGTGAAATTATTTTTAAAAAAACAAGGCTGTGGTGAAAAAAAGAATAAAGCTGATGGGTTCTGTCTTTGGCCATTTTGTCCAGTTTATTTTTGAATAAAGCTCAAGACCAGCCTGGGTAACATAGTGAGATCCTGTCAAAAAAGAAAAAAAAAAAAAGAAAAGAAAAGAAAAGAAAGGAAGAAAGAAAGAAAGACAAGAACATGAGCTTGGAAGCCAGACATACTACACACTAGAGGCCTACAGGCCTTTTGAGTCCTAGCTTTGCCACTCACTAGCTGTGAAATTTGGCGAAATTTATGAAACCTCTCTGACCCTCATTTATTCACGTATGGAATGGAAATAAGAGTATTTCAAAGGGCTATCATGGGTATAAAATGAGACAATAAATGGAAGTGTTTGGCAAAGTACCAAAGAATCACAATAAAGCAACTTATCACTATTATTATTATCATCAATAACTTTCCTGCAGATGGGATTTAAGAACAGTTCCAGAATACTGTTTTCATTAGGAACCTGGATGTTGGATGATATTCTCAACACTTATGCTGCCCCAAACTTCTAATTTACTTTTTTGTATTATTTGGGTGCACATTTACCTCTTCTACCGAGGTGAAGCTCCTTTGTGATGAAACATCTCTGTATCACATTCCTAATGCCTAGTCCAGAGCCTGGCACTTAATAGAAGTTTAATAAATAGTGGTTAAGTAAATAAACAGGGAGACAGTATCATGGTGGAGGAGGCAAGAATCCTTTCTATTTTTAATCCAGGATGGCTGAAGTGGTGGGAAGAATGGTGTTAATGGGCATGGAGCAACATCACTAGTTCATTTATTAAGTACCTACTTAGTGTGGAAGGTACTTCGCCAAACATTTCCATTTATTATCTCATTTCATATCTCTGGTAGCTCTTTGAAATACTCTTGTTCCCAGTCCATAGGTGAAGAAATGAAGATCAGAGAGGTTTCACAAATTTCCTCAAATTTCATAGCTAGTGAGTGGCAAAACTAGGACTCAAAAGGCCTGTTGGCCTCTAATGTGTAGTGTGTCTGCCTTCCAAGCTCGTGTTCTTTCTATTTATTTATTTTTTTAGAGAAGGATCTCACTATGTTGCCCAGACTGGTCTCAAACTCATAGGGTCAAGCAATCCTCCATTTCGATCTCTTAAGCAGCTGGGATTACAAGTGTGAGCCACTGTGCCCTTCTAAGCCCATGTTTTTGATGCTGCTCTGGAGGGCTTGTGACCTGCAGGCTGTGCTTGGCATAGTGTACAAGTCCCCACAGAGACCGTTATAGAAGGCTGCCGGTCATTCAGAGCTGGGTTTATAAATTCATCGAGGTGCTTTTTTAAAAAAATTTCATTGTGGTGAAAATCACATAACATAAAATTTACCATTTTAACCATTTTTAAGTGTACAGCTCACTACTGTTAAGTATATTCACATTATTGGACAATAGAGCTCCAGGACATTTTCATTTTGTGAAACTGAAACTCTATACCCATTGAACAACTCCTATTAATTTTTTCCCCCTTCTTCCCAGCCCCTGGTAACCACCATTGTACTTTACTTGGTTTTTCTATGAGTTTGATTACTTTAGATATCTCATATAGGTGGAATCATACAGTATTTGTCTTTTTGTGAATGGCTTATTTCACTTAGCTCAGTATCTACAAGGTTCATTCATGTTGTAGCATGTTATAGGATGTCCCTCATTTTTAAGGCTGAATAATATTCCATGATATGCAAACACTACATTTTGTTTATCCATTCACTTATCAATGGACACTTGCGTTGCTTCTACCTTTTAGCTATTGTGATTAGTGCTGCTATGAACATGAGTGTGGAAATACCTCTTTGAGATCCTGCTACCAATTCTCTTGGATATATACTCAGAAGTGGAATTGCTGGATCATATAGCAGTACTAGTGTTAATTGTTTGAGGAACTACCATACTGTTTTCCTTAGCAGGTTTTACTATTTTACAATCTCTCCAACAGTGCACAAAGGTTCCAATTTCTCTACATCCTCACGAATACTTTTTATTTTCTGTTTTTTGATAGTAGCTGTACTCCAGGGTATAAGGTAATATCTCATGGTGGTTTTGATTTGCATTTCTCTAATGATCAGTGATGGGGCCTAGATGATCTTAGCAGTTAGAGTTAGTCATGTAGTGCTTTTAGGGTGTAAGCAAATAACTATGTTCTAGACAGTTTGTAACTAGGTGAGTTTCTGGAAAAGTTAGAAGTCTTAACTGTGGAATATATGGGTTTATGGGAAATAATTGTCAAAGCAGTTTGTAGTCTTATCTTGGAACATTGGGGTCCAAATGAGTTGGTGTTAAAATGATCTGAGTTTAGGTAGTTTGCATTGCACATCAAGGCTTGGATTGTAAATCATGACAAAGTTTGTCTTACAAATGGTGGTGCAATTTGATTCTTCACTTTTTGCCAAGGTCACTTTCCCGTGCCTCACCTGATGCTCTCTATGGTAATCAACAACCAGGTGCCTATCTCTCAGGGTTACTGTAATAGTTAGTTAGGAAAACAAAAATATAGTTCTCTACATAGTGCTTGGTAGATAATAAGTACTGATTCTAGATAATATGCTACTGACTTGTAGCAGATGAGTGATTGTGGTAGTAATAGTGTAGCACTACTACACTATATGAATATGTAAAATTGTAATCGTGAAGACAGTGACAGGTGTAGCAATAGCTATGTTTTCTGAACTCTGTACTTCCAACCGATCCAATTACCATTGTCCTGGTGTAGGAACTTATCCTTTCTTACCGAGATCATTAGTTCCCTTCTCCTCCACCCTACCCAACTAAAACACCACCGACAGAATGACTTGCCTAAAACCCAAGTCTGAGACAGTCACTGTCCTAGTTGAAACTGCCTGGTGGCTGTTCCTTTCCCCCAGGAAAAGGTCTAGGCTCCTCATCATTCTGCACTAAGCCTTCCTTAGTCACACTTCTGCCCAAGCTTTCAGCTTCCTCTCCCACAACTCTCTGATAACAGTATTTCTTCTTCAGAGCTCCCAAATGCTTTAGTATCTTTCATACCTCATGCCACATTATTTTTATTAAAATGTTCATCTGTACATACCTCAATAAAAGCTTACTTAAAAGAGTAAAAGGTATAATACCACTCACGCTTTCCATTTTGGGTTCAAACCTTTTTTCTCCTTTCTTTTTCTCCTCCTTCCCTTTTCCCACCTTACTCTCCCTCCACCTCACTTTCATCTACTGCTGTAATAATGCCATATTAATACCTTAGGAAGTATCTTTTTAAATTTTTTCCATGTTCATATAATGTTATGTAAACACACATGTATATCTGTTTATATATTTGCACGTTATTGGATATTTCCAATCTCTAATATTGACACTTGTGAAACTTAAGATGGTGTAAACATCTCTGAGTCTTTATTTTAGGGGAGAAATATGGTTAAAATATCATTGTTTCACCAAGTCACCCTCTTTTCCTGACTCAGTTACTAACCGAAGGGCCCAGTATCTTTGAGAGCTTGGTATTTTTAATTTGAAAGTCCCATTGTCATTTCTGTCACCTTGGACAGGAATGTTAAGAAGAGGTCATTGGCAAATTACTGACTCTAGATGAACAATTTGCTCTTAATTAAAAAACCTGATGAAACTCTCTCTGGGAAATGAACTCATTCAAATGGGAGATAATTTAAGCTTGTCCACTCAGAACATTATCTCTCTATTTTTCCTTCACCCGGTACATAAAATTTTTATATAGTCTTGTGATATAAATTGAATCTGACAGGGTAAAAAAATTCTTTTCATTCAAACCATAAAATTATTATGTTGTCTGAGTTAACATTGTGTTTTCCCTTCAGAAAAATAATGAGTATTGCTTTTCCTAGGGTGATTGTCTGGCATCAAAGGAGAATGTGGCAGAATTACTCCTTTCTGGGGTTTCAGATTTGGAAAGGAAACACTGTATCACTAATTACAAATGGGACTCTAAGTCTGAAGGCCAGAGTTCAAGCCCGGTTCTGTCATTTAACAGCTGGGTGAACTTGGAAAAATAACTGAAACTTGGTTTCTCATCTGTAAAAACAATAAAATCCCTGGATTATATTGATGGTGGTTCTAAGGATCAAATAAAGTAATAGTTGTGAAAGGGCTGAATGACTGTAATGAATAATGTAAATATAAATGCTTATCAATATTAATGCCTGCTGCAGCTGATGCATTGTGAGAAATGACTTCTTACCTGAGAGTTTGCCAGACAAGAGACCCACCGATCAATGAAGAGTCACTAGGCAGATTGTCCTTATATCATTAGAATGGAAAGTTAAGCCCAACTTCTCCCTTTACTCTGCATTCTCCAGTATAAAATGAGGAAACCAAGGCCCAGAAAGGTGAAGTGAATTGAGGAAAGTCACACAGCTAGTTAGAGGAAGAACAGGACTTATTATTCCATTCTGTGCCCATTATTCTTTCCAAAACAACCCTGCTTCTAACCTTGTTAAACAATAGTACTCTGGCTTGATATGAGCAATTACAAGAGGAGAAGAGGGAGGAGATTGGAAGTTTGTTCCACCTGCTCCATTCCCATTTATCGCTGGAAGTTCGTTTTTGTCTATTTTTTGAGGGGACGTGAAGGAGAGCTTGGACTGAATTGAAATGAAGTATCAAATTCTTAGACACAGGCTACCTTCACATCCCGGACTGTCTCCTGAGCTGTGTTGGTGATTAAATGAATGGTAACAATAGGTCAATAATTGCACAGCATATTGGAAAAATGTTTCCAATGTAGTATTCCAAAAAATATTTGCTCCAGGCAATCTGCTCAAATGAAGTATATACTTTCTGCATTGATACGCCACTATTGGAGATTCACGATGAGGATCAGCTTCTTAAAGCTCTTACATAATGGTCACAACAAAGAAAATATGTTTAATTTTGTTTAAAAGTTAAAATAACAAATTTATTTGTTCAGAGAAGACTGTTCTCCCCTTGAAGCATCTAATATTTTCCCCTGACTAGTTCTTCCTGTTGCACCTAAGAAGAAAAGGATATCATTAAATGACAGTGTCTCCACAAGGGGGCCTGCATACTGCTGTCCCTGCCATTCCCTCCTCAGCTTGTGCAGCCTTGGGTAGAGAGGAAATGGGCTGCTTTAATTTTCTGGCCCTAGAGAGTTCTCAGCAAGGACAAGAGGAAGAATACAATGTCAGGTTGGACTTTATGACCATGACCAGATGCAAATGCAGGCCCCTTTGCAGATGCCGGAGTGAGCAGATAATGACATCCAAAAGTCAGATTAGATTATCACATCTCTGTGAATAATCATGTGGACAGAATATTCCTAGGTCCAGATACTGTCTGCCCCCAATATCTTGATATATGAAAGCCCCTCATCCATTCTTTCCACAACTTAGAGTAAATTGGGTAGAGGAAACCTTGAACTTCCATTCAAGTCCTGAATTTATCGAGGGAAGAACTGGACCGAGAATCATTCTTCATCTTCAGTCAAATGGGAACTTGAAATGAAAATCACGTTCAGAAATCGAAAAATAAAGTTTAATTTTTTGTGTCCCTGAGTTTGTGGCTTTTAAAAATATTGTTCCTATTATAAATTTCACATTAGAATCTTCTGCTCCTACTATGCCTATTCTCACAGTTCTAGAAAATTGGTCATTTGCTTAATTAATACATTAAAACATTTTTGAACACCTATTTTATTTTTTTTTGAACACCTATTTTAAACATTATTCTATTAAAAAGAATAAGACATGCTCTGAAAAGAATAAGATGTGCTCCTTCTTTCCAAGTTGTTCCTAGCCCAGTAATGCACAAATATATTGTAATAGATGGTCAATCGGTAATAGATGGTCAATGGTCAATTGGACAGAGTTTAGAAGTTGACTCTACTGTGTTGATTGGTGAGGAAATTCAGGAGAAAATCACTTTTGCAGCAGGATGGAAAGGACATTAAATTTATCTCATAGAAGTAAAATGACTTAAATTTGTAAGTTTTTTTAAAAAAGAACAGATTGAAAAGACCTAGAAGGACCAATAAAACAGACTAAAACAAGGCTGGCAGAATATCCTGTGTTCTTTCAACAGTATGTGTGAAGAGGGAAAAGGTAACAGAGTTTTAGCAATTAGAGTTAAGGATTCCATAATCCCTGAACTGCCATACACCATTCTTGATTGCCCTGGCTCTAGGTCCTCCAATTTATAATTATAATATTTTAACAAGACAAATGAGATAGAGGTGAATTATGCAAGAGGATGGAATCATACATGTTAAAGGTGATTTTCTTTCGGGAAAGTCTGAGGAAGATTTAGGAGAGATATAAGTCATAAAATATTGACAGGGAAATATTTAAGTTATATATTAAAAGGTTAAATTTTGCTTAGCTTCTGGGAGGACTTCTGTGAATGGTACCTGCTTATTATTTTTCCTAGTGATTTGGTTACATAAAGTTAAAATAAGTCTGACAATGTATATATTTATGTGTTCCTGTCTATTTTTCCTATTGAGGTTGGTACTTGGAATGAACTTTGGAACACAAAACTACTGAAAAGTTCTAGGATTGTATTTCTGTACAATTTGTTTGGGGAACCATCAATTTTAGCTCCTGCCATTTAATTTATATTGCTCTCTTTATCCTTTAGTTTGGTCCTGGAAGGCTGAAATCATCTGGATGGAGATGTAGTGTCCTGACCCGAGGAACCAGTTATTCGTGGGTACCTGGGAGGAGGGAGTGGGAAATGGGAAAGGCAAGACACAAGAAATGGAGACAAGACAGGAGTCTGATCAAGTCTCGTTTAATGGCAGTAGGGCAGAGGCTTAAATAGGGCAGAAGGAGGCAGTAGTTAGGCGGTACCTTCCAAGGCGGGAGTTACCATGGAAATTTACACACGCGGGCCGCCCAGGGGTTACGTCACACTGGGTAAATGGAAACTTACAAGCTCTTTTCGCGGGCTTTTGTAAATGTGCGGGGTTGCTTGGTCATTTTAGGTAATCAGGCAGATCCACATGGCTCATGGCCATCTTGAACAAGCGGCTGCCGGGCCTCATGGCTCCCGACAACCAATGCAAGGCTATATCATGTCCTCATTTAATGCTTCTATTTGAACATAGCACTGGAAGTCAATTAGGCAAGAAAATGAAAAATAAAACCAACCACATTGAAAAAAAGAAGTAAAAATATTGCTGTTTATAGATGACATGATCTTATATATAGAAAACCATAAATAATACACCAAAAATTGTTTAATAAATGCACACAGTAAATTAGCAGAATATAAAATTAGCATATAGATACCAATTGTGCTTTCATACACTAACAACAAACTAGCTGATAAAAAAGCAATCTCATTTATTAATACCATAGTATCAAAATAATAACTTTCTTAGCTATAAATGTAACTAAGGCAGTGAAAAATCTTTAAACCAAAAAATATAAAATATTGATGAAAGAAATGGAAAAAGACACAAAAAATTGAAAGATATCCCATGTTTATGGATTTAAAGAATAAATATTGTTAAAGTGTCATATTATCCAAAGAAATCTATAGATTCAATGACTTACCTACCCAAATTGTAATGGCATTTCTAACAATAATAGAAAATACAACCTAAAATGCATACGGAACTGCAAGAGATTTGAATAGCCAAAGCAATCTTGAAGAAAAAGAATAAAGCTGGGGGCATCACACTTTATGATTTCAAACTACATTTCAAGATTATAGTAATAAAACTATGAAGGCATGTGAATAAAAATTGACACAAAATACAATGAATAGACTAGAAAGGCCAGAAATAAAACCTTGTATATAAGTTCCACTAAGCTTTGACAAGGGCACCAAGAATTCAAAATAAAGAAAATATAATCCTTTTAATACTTGGTTCTGGGAAAACTGGATACCCACAAGCAGAAGAATGAAATTAGACCATTCTTTACACTCTACCCAAAAATTAACTTAAAATAAAAACAAATATAGAAATGAATCTTTTAAAATCTTAAAATAAAGCATATAAAAAAGCTCCTCAATATTGGTACCCGACGTATGGCAACAAAAGAAAACACAAAGAAGTTGGACTGCATCGAACTAAAAAGCTTCTGCACAGCAAGGAAAACAATGAAATAAGAAAACTTACGGGA
>CAUYSK010011531.1:0-40981 GCA_963575035.1 Avahi laniger | reverse complement strand
TAAAGAGCTAATATCCAGAATTTACAAAGAACTCAAGCAAATCAGAGCGAAAAAAAACCCTATTAAGAAGTGCGCAAAAGACACAAACAGAAGCTTCTTAAAAGAAAAAAGACAAATGGCCAATAAACATAGGAAAATATGTCAATGTCACTAATCATCAGGGAAATGCAAATTAAAACCACAATGAGATATCACCTTACCCCAGGTATAATTGCTTTTATTAAAAGTCAAAAAACAATAGATGCTGACGTGGATGCAGAGAGAAAGGAACACCTATACACTGTTGGTGGGACTGCAAATTAGCACAACCCTTATGGAAAACAGTATGGAGATTCCTCAAAGAACTAAATAAAAGTAGACCTACTATTCAATTCAGCAATCCCACTATTGGGTATCTACCCAAAGGAAAAGAATACTTTTCATCAAAAAGACACCTGCACATGGACATTTATTGCAACACAATTCACAGTTGCAAAGATGTGGAATCAAACCAATCATCCATCAGTTCCTGAGTGGATTAATAAACTGTGGTATATGAATACCACAGAGTGCTACTCAACCATAAAAAGATGAATTAATACCTTTTGCAATAATCTGGGTGGAATTGGAAACCATTCTCCTAAATGAAGTATCTCACGAATGGAGAAACAAACACAGTTATTCCCTATTAAACTGGAACTAACTGATGATCGCATATATGCACAGAGGGGAATAAGACTCAGTGGAAATCAACCAGGTGAAAGTGGGCGGAGGGGAGGAGCAAAAACCTATGGGTACAATGAACATTATTTGGGAGATGGGCACACCTATAGCTGGACTCAAGCATTACAAAAGCAATGATGTAACATAAAACATTTGTACCCCCTTAATATTTTGAAATTAAAAAAATTAAATTAAATTAAAAAATAATAAAAATATTTGAATGTTTACAGGGCAAGGACTGACATTCTTTTCTTTCTTTCTTTTTTTTTTTTTTTGAGACAGAGTCTGACTTGTTCCCTGGGCTAGAGTGCCATGGCATCAGCCTAGCTCACAGGAACCTCAAATTTCTGGGCTCAAACGATCCTCGGCCTCCCAAGTAGCTGGGACTACAGGCATGCGCCACCACACCTGGCTAATTTTTTCTATTTTTGGTAGAGACAGTGTCTCCCTCTTGCTCAGGCTGGTCTCAAACTGCTCACCTCAAGTGATCCTCGTGCTTTGGCCTTCCAGAGTGCTAGGATTACAGGCATGAGCCACTGTGCCTGGCCTCTTTTCTTTATGTGGAACTTGGTATTTGTCTATCCCTGCTCTCTCACATATAGATGACATAGAAGGAACATTGTTTTCCTCTAATTCAGCCTAGTTAGAAGTAGAGGAAACTTAAAGGGAAGTAGAGTCTAATGAGTCTTGACAATGAGTTGAAGTTTGGCGAAACTTTTTGTTTGGATTTTAGCCAATATAATAGACTGACTAATGAATAGCAAATTGTCTTGACAGTCTTTATAGTAATTTAGGTATTAGTTTGGTAATTAAATAATCTTTGCAAAATCGAATTTCAAAAAAAAACCCACTCTTTTTGAGTGCCACTTCAGTGTATCCTCAAATGAGAATACTTCTTGTTTTTTCCTCCTTTTATGAGTTTTACTCATTTTAATGCTACTATTTTCAATTCATTTTAATATTTTAAGGCTCTTCGATGTTTTTATGTAAGGCATATGCATACATGTACATACAGACACATACATACGTAGACATCAGGATCATTAACATCTACGTGTTTTGAGGCCATTTTTATATCTTTGTGGGTGGTGAGGGCTTCCAATAGGCAATATTCACCTGACCAAATCTTACTCTTCCTTTAAGATTACGGTTAAGCCTTACTTCTCACAAGTTTCTTGATCCTTTCAGCCTCTAGGCTGGTTAAGAATGTCTTTGCTTGCTCCTCAAATATCCCAAAACTTGTCTGTATAGTGACATAAAAATTTATCTGCAGGGCTTTCTCTGTCCCTACCATGTTACTGTTTCTGTGCTCATCTCTGCCACTTCCGTGCAGCTCCCTTCAAGGCAGATTTCATCACCATTTCTGCGCTGACGACTCTCTGCCTGGCACATAGAGGGCTCAATGGAGAGGTGACCCCACCTTGGGATTTGCACACAAATATCCTGCCCTACTTTTGAATAATTTAGATGAAAATGGAGAAAAAGCTTTGCTCTTCCTCTGTAATTACTCTTTTTTAATTATATTAAATAACAGAGTTATCAACCAGCTAAATCCCAATCCCAGTTGCCAATATGAATAGAGAAATAAGTGGAAATGTGAATGCACTTTTTGGGAAAAAAACAAGACAGAGAGGTACAGTTGGGGATGTCATCTACATGAGAGTGAAAATGAGTGTGAGTGAAGGTGGGGATAAAGGGGCAAAAAGTCTATGTGAAATACGGGTTGAGCCATGAGAAAATCAGTAAATCCCAAAGCAAACAGGTGACATACTAAACCCTTAAAATCAAAACCAAACCCCAGTCTTCACTGTATCATCCAAGGTGCTGTATTAGGCATTGTGGGGGAAATATTTCCAACACACAACCACGGTTCTCAAGAAGCCAGTCTACTGGGGAAGATGGCACTGCCAAATGCTCCGCCTGTAACATAACAAGCTCTCCCTGCCAAAGCTGAGAGAATACAGACGAGGAGTGGTCAGGGCAAGTTTCACTGAGTGGGAAGTGTTGAATTGGCCCTCAAAGAAGGTGAAACACGGAAAAGTAGAAAGTAGATGAAAAGCACGTTGAGGTGCATAATAAAGCATTGAACAAAAGCAAAGTCAGAAGCAACTCATGGATTCAACTGTGTGCAAGAAAAGAAAAAGAAATAGGAGAAAGCAAAGGCTGGTTTCATATCAGTTTATTTATAACTGAAGCAACTAAAATGACTTTAAATGTCCTGGACTATACTGAGTTGGACAATAAGATGCAATGCTAAGGGGGAGAAAGAGGGAGTGGTTAAAGGAGGGCTAGAAGGCGAAGGATGCTGAGGTGCAGGTTATTTCCCTTGGGAGGTTGAGCATGTTTTTGTAACACTCACTTCTTCCATTTCAAAGGAGTCTGGTCCTTTATCCGCAAGACGAGACAAGTTCCTGAGCTTGTTAGTCTGAATTCTGTCCTTACTGGACCCCTCGGACACACAGGAAGGAGGATCTTGCTTGGCCAACATGGACGGGCAAGGCCTCTGCTTGCCCAGAAGGGCTCGGGGAGGATGACAAAGTATTGAATCATCACAGGCTTGGAGAGACTGATGCTCTGCCAAAGGAGAGAGGTTGTGATTGATCGGGGCCACAGGTGACTCTGCTCCACGCTCCCCTGGTTTTGCAGGGGGGATGAAAAAATCATCCTTCATCTTGAAGGACTCGGTCACTTCCGGGTTACAGTCTCTCTTGATGTTCTGTCTTGAAGCTCTCCTTAAAAGTTTACCCATTCTCCGATGCTCTTTGGACCCACTCACTAAGGTTCTCTGCACAGTCTCTCCTCCAGCTTTCTCGTTGGCTTTGTTTTGTAGAATGTTGACATCATTCAACAGAGATGAGAAGGTGTTGGTCACATGGTCTAGGATTTCCAGCTGTCGGAAACGGCCTGAACAACACAAGAAATACAAAAGTTTTAGACTGGGTCTTTCCGATGAAACTGCATTACTGTAGTTACACACTGAAGAATTGGTTAACATGGGATTTCAAGATGGGAAGGACATAAGGCTCTTGAAACTCAAGTTTTTCTCAGTGTATTCCACTGCTATTATGGAGATGATTCCTCTACATAATGAGATATCACTGTGCTATGGGGAAAGTGAATAGTTTTTAGATTTAAATATATCTAAATATATAGATTCATATATGTCTATGGTTTTTATGTGTTAATCATTAAAAACTGTACACACAGGTGAATCTCTATGCTAATGTGTAATAAACTAAATGTCTAAGAGTCAAGCCAGCTCTATCAACATCAAGTGACCTAAATACTCTTCCACTGCTGTATGTGGTGGATATCCCCTTCATCACCTCCATCATCCCCATCTATACTGCCACCTGAGAGAGTGGAAATGAAACCTTATGTAGAGCCATAAGATATAAATAGTAATCAAAGTCTGATTTTTATGCAAATATAGATATAGCCAGAAGGTAACCAGCCATTGCTCCCTAACTTCCTTACTGGTGTAACTGGTTACTGCTTAATGGCACTGTCTTTCCTGACAGGTGCAAGATTTGTGACTCCCCCACTACTTCTCTAGATAACATTACTATTGTAAAGCCTAAGACTGGTCTTTGAAGTATTTTTCGGACTCTACATTCTGGGGGGACCCACTGACACCAACCAGATCCATGGATTAAGCGTGGGAACAGATCCAACAGCCTTGAGACCCCCATGCAGGAAATTTCCCAACTGAGAAGATAACCTCTGCTTCCCAATCCTGTGAGTTCATTTCCCACCAATCTACAGACCCAATTTCCTAGCCTTTTGCCCCCCAAACTATCTTTAAAAACCCTTTCTCCCAAATTCTTGGGAAGCCACATTTGAGAAATTCCTCCTACCCCCTCGCATGGCTCCTGCGATATTAAATTCTTTCTCTGCTGTAACCCCTGATGTCCCAGTGTATTGGCTTCCTCTTGAACAGCAGGCAACGAACCTGGTTGGGCTGCAACAGAAAGATCATGATATATGGAGTCAGAAGGCCTCGATCCAAATCCCAGGTCAAACACTCACTGGAAGTTTGACCTTGGTGTAAATTAATAAATATATAGTGCTCAGCCCTGTGCGAGGCACAGAGTGAAAAGACAGTTTTTTCATCTAGGGGAATCATACCTGTCTTATGTATCTTTCACATCTGTTGTGAGCATCAAAGCAAAGTTGTAAAACAACCATGCTATGTAAATATCCGTTGTTAAAATAAGCAAGACTTAGGAAGGGAATATACTGTTTGCAATCTTTTAAGAGAAGATAGTCATTAATGTGAAAACTCTTTGGCCCTTCAAAACAAACCAGCTCCTCAACTTGTAAGCCTTCCTGGATGATCTGGCCTCAGATCATTTAGGTGCTATGCAAATATAATATTGACTTAATTAGCATATAGAAGAGACCTAATGCAGCAAGGGCTAATTTGGGAACACATTGTCAGTTTGAAAAAAATGGTGAAAATATTTTTGGTATCTCAAGATAATAAAATCATGATAATAAAAACAAATTATTTTGTTTTTATTGCATGGCCTTCTTTCAACCCCAGTGATAGCATGGGGGACTGCAAAACTCAGCACTGGCCAAGGACCACATGGGTGGGCAAGGATACTGTCTGTGGTGTTGTTCGCACCATCACGGCAATACTACTGACTCCCATGAGCATATCCTTAGGCCCACCTGTTTCTTTCATCTGAAAGGAGAAGCTACTGAATAATCATCCTTCTACTGCAAAAAAAAAAAAAAAAATGTGATGGATTTCTCACAGAGGATGGCGATATTTTTTAAAGACTTACAGGAACTCTTGGGGTCTGGGTGTTTCAGAATAATTCTGATTACATTTCCCCCCTAAGTTAAGCTGTAGTTGGAACTAAATCTCTTTTGTGAGCTAGAGGGTATAATTGACTCATAATTCGGCCTTTATGGTTGCCTGACATCCATCCATAGCAGGTTTTTATATTTAGAGTAAGACAAAACCTATCACTTTAATTGGTTAAGTCAATTTGGAGCACACAATAGCCTAAAGTGTTGGATGAGTGTTTTCTTTTATTTTTGCCTTTGGGTATATTCAACAATGGACTAATTGATTCTCATTCCCCAAGTTTAAACCTTTCGTATTGACTTTGAATGAGACATAATTTTTCATTCTATCTTTTGAACAGCCAGCTAGTTTTATTATTGCTTGTTTTACATATGACCTTCTCAGCTTTCTTGACTGAAAAGTGTTAAGTAGTAGAAATAAGAATGAGCCAGGGATCGCAGGATCGGGGGCCAACTTCAAGTTCCTCTATAATCCATGTGTCAATTTCATCTGTAAAATGTTTACTTCATAGATCAGCTCAAACACTACTCAAATATTGGTAAGTGTTATTATTCTCCCCAAATAAAGAATTGATCAAAGAACTTGTATCTCTGTGCTGCTTAGAAGAGGAGATAACAAAAAACAAAAAAACAATATTAATTGCTTCTGGAAAGTAAAGAAACATTACATTGTAACACCTTCAGGTTTATATACTCTTCTTTAAAAACTCATTTCAGCACATATGAAGACAAGACAAACAGGAACTGAAATGTGAACTTGAAGCAAAGTTCCTGTTCCAGATAGCTGTTTGAGAAAAACTCTTTGCCTCACTTGATTTTCCCTTCAGTGAATTTATTTATTTAAAAGAATTTATTTCAGGAACAGAATTTTGTCATTTTCCCCATCCAGAATTCCTCAAACTCTGTTCCATGGGGGGAGATGTTCTTCAATGCTTCTCCAAGAGGCATTCTGTATTGAATGTGTTTGAAATACTGCACTGAGTTTTCTAGGAGACTGAAGGTGCATTTTAGCATATTAAATAAACCCTGCAGAAAATAAACCTGTTGAACTGCAAGGCATCTTTCCCCTTAGTTATTTGGGCATGGTACACATACCCCAAGAACATCCTTAGTAACGTCCTAGAGAAAAGTATTCTTTTGAACACCATTTGGGGAAATACAGCAGCATGCATGATCACTGGTTTAGAAATAGTTAATCCACAAATCTGGAGGCATTAATAGCTACCACTTACAGCTGATGGTATTAACTATAATGTTCCAAGCCTCATATAGATGAGGAATTTAGGGTTTCACTTAATGACTCACAGTAAGCCTTAGATGTTGATTGCTCTGCCTCCTGGGTGTGTGGCTATGGTATATTTTAGTGCTGCTCACGAGTACTGCCAATTTTCCTCCTTTTGGGCACAAAGTGGGATTGCACATTCCCACCCCCTTAGAGTTAAGTGTGGCCATGAGACTTATTTTAACCAATGAAGTTTGGACAGATGTGAGGTGTGTACGAGCAGAGTATTTAGGAGCCAAGGATCATTCTCCATTCCTTTCCCTGTCATTGCAACTAGTGATATTCCAGATTGGGGGCCAGGTCCCTGTGGGAGGGTGACATGGAGCAGATACGCCCTTCTTCCAAACATACACACCAACCCACGTCGGACTTGCAGATTGATCAAGAACTAAAACTTTGCTGTTTGAAGTCACCGGGATAGAGGAGTCGAATGGTACTGCAAACGATCTCCGGGCCCGTCCCTCTATTACCTTACTGTGGCCCATGTGACCACTCATTGCCATTGCTGAGATGCACACGCCACATGGTCCTCACTTACCATACAAGCTAGGATTGTCAACGTCCATTCGCTGCTTTTGAGCTTCAAGAAAAACACGAGTGTTGATTCCTCTGGCGGCCGAGCCACAATCAAGGAATCTGGCTGGGATCTGGGAGCAGATGTCCGGCTCATCAGCACCGAACCCCAGAGCGAGGAGAATTTCCACTGGATCACTCTCCCAAAGGGCCAGCCATTCAGGAATGCTGTGGTAAAAATATGAATCGCTTTATCCAGTAACAGTTAACTTAACCCAAAGCTATGTTTTCTAGTCACCTCACCCACCCAATCTGCCAGGAAGTGAGTGAAAGAGGAACCTAAAGAGATGATGGTTCATTTACTAAAGCTCGCTCGTAAAGGTACTTGAAGGACAGCCCGGCACCCCCACTCAGGGACTGCTTGCCTGTACTTTATGTACGGTACCATGAGTTTATTTAACTGGCTTTCCATGTCACAAGAGGCAAATGGTGAATTAGGTAGGGCGGAGTGATTGTGGACAGAAGTCAACCAGAAGCAGGGCGCTGACAACCACAAAGAAGTGGTCACTGAAGGAAAAGAAGAAACAAAAAACTGAACGAGACTCATAGAAGAATATTTTAAAGAGTTTCAGTCTGGGGCATCCTCAGCTATACAAATCTGCCTAGGATGTCATTAAGTGCAGACTACAAGGACGAATGTTTACAAACAATGATTTTAAGTCTCTAGGTAGAAATATGTTTTGTATTTTTTTTTTTTTTTGGACTTGCCTGAGAAACAAAAAATGCTTTTGTCAAACTATTCTAGTCCATTCTGGCACTTACAATGATAAATATCAATTATCTGGATATTATGTTTCTATATATCAACTCACTTCTGAATTTCTCCTGGGTTACTACGCTATGGACCTTCTCGTGGACTTTGGGAATTGGAACTTTTGACACCGTTTTACCGGGTTGGCTGAGCTCTATTGTTGACGTTTCTGTTGGCCTTTACTTTACATGCAACACTAATGAGCTTTTTTGAGATGGTTTAGATAATTTCACTTTCGTGACTTCATCATTTAAATTGGATTAATAATGATTCATTTACTTATCCATTCACACATTCAATAACAGCCACCTATAGTGTCACCAAGCAGGTCCACTGACCAGACACCACCAGGATCATGTTCACACTTCCTTTTTTTTCTTTCTTTTTTAAAATAAATTTATTTTTAATTGACAACTAATAATTGTGTATACTTATGGGGTACAGTGTTATGTTTTGATCTTTCTATACATTATAGAAAGGTTCAATCAAATTAATTAACATATCCACCTTCTTACCAACTTATTTTTTTGTGATAAGAATGTAAGAAATTTATTCTTTTAGCACTGTTGAAATACACAATAGGTTATTACTAACTGTGCTCACCATGCACTGCAATAGATTTAGATAGACTAATACTCATAATGTGAAGTGGAGATGGCTTATTTTGATTATCTTAATCACTGGAATTAACTGGAGAATCAGGAGTGCCAATCACGTGATTGAATCGACACAGACACCTTAATGTGAGAGAGATTCAAGGAAGAAAAAAATTCTAAATCATGCAAGAAAAAATTAATATGTTATTATATTAACTTCACGGTAAAAATGTTTATCCTACCCATTTATACAAATATTTATTGAATATCTGTCATGTTCTAGGCTCTATGCTAGGTATCCATAGCACAAAAATGAACAGCGATGGTCCCAGCTTTCCAAAGGCTTCAGTCTCATGATCAAGAATATAATTGTTGATTGACTTATCATTAAATATATTTTCATATCGTATGAAAATATCATTAGCCTTGTAATTCATGTTTAATTTTGCAAGAAATATTAATACATAAAATATACTCACTTTGTAAAAAATTATAATATTAGACATAAGGCTCTCTCTCCCTTTAGCCATTATCCTCACCAATCCTGATCCCCTTCCTGCTAAATCTATGTGTATCTTTCCAGATATTTTACTATGTAATTACAAACGTGCTTTATAGTTTTTTCTTGTTTGCTTTATGCATAGTAACATATTCTATGTATCTTCCTGCATCTTGCTTTTTTCCCTTAAAAATATGGCTTGAAGAGCTTTCTTAATTGCTATGCATATCTTTACCTAATTTTATTGCTATGTAGCATTCCATAAAATGAATGGGCCAATAATTTTATCTGGCCATTTCCCCATTGACAGATGTTTAGTTTGTTTCCAATTTTCCTAACTCTTTTATACCTTTCTTGCAAGTTGGAGTTTGGAAATCTTTTATTCATTCCCTCATCCATTCATTCACCAAGTGCCTATTTATAATTTCATGAAATCCATTGTTGCACGGAAAGATTTCTCTGGATGAAAAGTGCCTGGAAATTACATACCTTTGTGGTATACTCGCAGTAGAATGGCAAGAGTTGAAACTGGTCCCTCTGGATAGAGTGGGAGTTCCTGAAAACTGATGCAGAGATCTACAGTGGGGAAAATACCAACAATGAGAGGTGTTGATTTAGATAGTTCCCTGGGAGGTCATTGTAAATCTCTTTCTTCCAGAGCAAACATTTGCATTTCCTCTTAGTTTCTAACAATCCAGGATGGCCACGCCTCTTAAGAAGAGAGAGCTTGGAGGGAAGAGCTGCTCCTCTTTTCCAGAGCACTGTGTTACAGAAGGTGTGAGAATGTAAGTGTTAGGTGCCTGCTAGTGTTCATTATAAAGGTGGCAGAATGTCTCACTTTTGACAGATGGCAACTCATTGGGGAACCTTCAGGAACACAGCTTCACTAGGCACCAACTTTAGGCAAGAAGTAAAAATTACGTGCTGAAAGAAGCACAGTGAGCAGCCACTGAAGCAACTCCACGTTAATTGTCGCAGCAGTGAAGGGTTTCGTATTGCATGGCTAACAATCTCAAAGTGCGGTCTCCAGGGCTCCCGTGGCCATCCGTATGCAACGGTAACGAACTCTCCCACTGGGAAAATGAGAGTCACTCTATTCAGTAGGCCCGCATTGTAAATCACTTGAAAGCTCTTCCAAAGAGAATAGAACGTGTGACAGTATAGTTCAGTTTTATTTAGCTCAGCTATACCATGGATCACATCTAGCTCTCTCAAATATAATAGCCAGTTGGCACAAAATTACAATTTATCAAAGAGTACAATGTAGATATCAATGTTCCCAAGGAGACCAAGGTATCCTACTTGAGTGGCTGAATTTGTCTTAGTCTTATCCACGTTTAGGAAGAATGGCTAGGCCCTGACTCTCCTTTGTTTAACTGCTTCTTTTCATTAAGCCTGAGAAAGTGTGTGTTTCTGGATAATAAAAACTCTGCTTTTAACATACAGTTAAACTTGCTGGGCATCTTGAGGAGAAGAAAAAGACACCCTTTCACTCTCTGCCTCACCTCCATTTGTATTAGGCCTGCCAGAATTTATTTTTCATTCTGCGTTTGAGGGTCACACCTTATTTTGTAATGTTCAACAGAGCCACCTAGAAGCAGGCCTGGCCCAAGGTCCAGAAGAATCCACATGTAATCACTTTTCTAATAAAGCCATGGGAGCCCAAGCTGGTCATCGAAACTGGCTCTCATTTTTCTCTTTGATAAAATGAGAGTTGCCTGAGAGATTTCTGTGGTCCCTTTTAGCACTATGATTCTGTGGATAGTAAAAACAATAATCCTGTAAGGGAAAAAACTATGACAAATAGCATTTTCAGTGTGAAGTGAGGACACAGCACTGTATATTTCATTCTCAACTAGTTGGAGTTATCCTGAAAATCCAAGTGTGACGAAAGCACAGGAAGCAGAGTTCCTAACCTTAAAGAGCTTATAGTCTACTCCAGTGTGCCTCAAAATCATCTGAAGGACTTGCAAAAATACAGATTTCTGGATACTACCTTCAGATTTTACGGTTCAGTAGGTCTGGAGTGGGGCTTGGGAATCTCCATTTCTATTAAGTTCCCAGGTGCTGCTGCCGCTGCTGTTCTGGGCACCGCACTTTGAGACCTAGCCTCTCCTCGTATTAAGATACTCTCCCTGCTTTCTGCCTAACACTGGAATTGTACGTATTATTGTCCAGTAAATGGAATGATGAGTAATAACATGGGCAAAATGGAAATATGAATGCAACTCTTTTATGAACAGGTCCTTAGGAACAGTTGCACTGTAGTAGAATGTCATTTATGTATATATTCTAATTAAATTTCCCCTGAAGTCGGCATTTACTGATTCAATTTGCTCGTACTTTTTTGACATTTAAGAAACCTCTATTTCCCTCAAAGTTAGTGAAATGTTCTCAGCACTGTGACCAAACCACTGACCTTTCACAAGATCCCAAAATCCATGGAACTATTAAGAAATTTCCTCACTTTCGTTTCATTTATCAAAGAAGTGGCTGTAAAATATTGGCAGGAAGTAACACTGAGTCTGCTACCTACCTCATGTAGTCGTTCACAGTCATTTGAACCATCCCTTGTTCAGACAAAGAAACTGCAAAAACAACAACAACAAAAAAGGTGAGGTGAACTTGATTTTCTTTTATCTCATGGAAAATTTTCTCATCCCCAGTCAAACCAATGTAGAATTGAATTTCCATGTCCAAAGTTGTATAGGTATGAACTACAAGGCATTCTGTAGTGAACAAGACAGAATATAATTAATGGCTAAATTGTGTGACAATATACTCATCACAATTGTGAGGAAATACACTCGCTCAATGAAGGAGGAACTCAGTGGTAAATGAAGTAGTCAGCCAGGGTTTTGTGGAGGAAAGTGGTACTTACTTTGGATTTTTAAGAATGGGGGGAATTTGATGGAGGGAGAAGAGGCATTACCCTTAAAGAAGAGAAAAAGGATGTCTATAGCAAATGCAAATCACAGTGCCAGGGATAATGTGATTAGCTCACAAGGCACTTTGGGATACTTTCTCATGTTATACAAAATTGAAGTGCCAGGGTGAGGGCAGGCAAAAGAATATAGGAAGGACCTAATATTTACTGAGCATCTTCCAGTCATTTGTATCATCTAATTCTTCCAGTAGCCTTATAATTAGAACTTGTCCTCATTGTTCCTATTAGAAACTGTGATTCAGAGAAGTTTAATAATGAGCACCTGATCATACAGTCCAAAGCAGCAGATATAGGAATTTATTACTACCTTTATTATTGATTATAGCAGTAATAGCTACTATTTGTTTAGCACTAAGTTTATGTGAGGCAATATACTAAGGTATGGTACGTGCACAATCTCTTTTAATTCTCACAACAAATCCAGGATTTAGGTATTATTAATCTCCATTAGAAAACTGAGGCTCAGAGAGATTAAATAAATTTCTCATGGCCGGTAAGATGCCACAGTTTATTTCAGTTTGTTGTTGTTGTTTCTGGCACACCACACTTCCAACAGAATGTCCTGCAGCTTATTTGAAGCTAGAAAGAAGAGTTTATATGTAGGTGTTAGGACATGGAAATCCATGAAAGAGTTTTGAACAAACAAGTAAATGTAAGAAAGGTGAGGCTGAAGTTTCATTTACCTGATACTGGAGCTGAGTATGGAAAAGAGGAAATAAATATTGGTTATCAGAGAGGCCATTCAGTGCCAAATTTTGGAGGTGGAGCTAGGAGTACCTGTAGTTTTCGGTAAATTTTTGAAAGGCTCAGTGATCCTACTAACGGCAAAAAGAAAAAAAGAGAACAAACAAAAAAAATCCCAAAAAAACCCACTAGTATAGAAATATGGAAACTGGAGATATATTATTGAGGTGCAAATGAATAGTGGATTCTTAGCTAAGTCTGGAATGCATGACTACAATTTAAAGAGGCAGTGGGAGAACAGGTACAGTAAATGTCTCTGCCCTATAAACTAAATGGAACTCTGTTGCCACAAGAATCAGATAGGGTGAGAAATATAAATCTATTTTAAAGGTTTAAATACAGAGTAGGGAATGTATATATATGTAGCCTCTGTGCTACCACTGCCAATGCTATTCTCATGGCAGACATCATTAATCAATTGCATCACTTTTTTGTCATTTCTTCAGGAAAGCCACTAGCAACTGATTAGAATTATCATAGAAGTTTAATTTACTGACCATCCTTTGTTTAGAAAAAACTTCATGAATTTTTTTTGAGAAAAACAGAATAGGTTTGGGGTACATATTTAAAATTTAGAAGTTGCTAGTATGAAGATAATAATAACTGCTTCATAAAACATTTCAGGGAGCCACTGCCAAGAATGGAATATCAAAGTCAATGACCATTATTATGAAACAAATGTGATGTTTTTTAAATTTCCTATGTGACATTTGATGACAAATATTCATGTAAGTTACAATAGCATATTTGACTTAAACATATGCACCAAATGGGAAATGAACTTATAGTCAAAATTCAAGTCTTTTTTTTTTTCCCCATTACAAACATAGTATTAAAACTTTGGGTTTATCAGAGGAATTTCACAACCGTATGAAATCTTTTACAAAATTCTACTAATTTAAATAGATAAAAAGAGAGCTGTCCTGCATGAACTGTTCTTCCCTTTAGTTCTTCCTTCACCCTGTGAGGCACCTCCAGGATCCAGAGTTTGAAAACTGTCATCTATTCAGCACACAAGTCCCCCAGCCAGGCAGGCATTGCTAATCCATTGCAGCACTCTTGCTCAGTGAACGCAATTCAATCTCAGAGCTTCTCAAACTCAGCATCACTGCCAATTGATTGAAGCTGTCACAAGAGTGAAAGCCCATTTGCCGCCTTATTAATCATGCCATAGATGCAAGCACAGTATAATTTTTAGGTAATCATATTGTAATGACTTGATACCATGATGAAATAATGTTTCCCAAGTGGAAGGTAAAATAAATATTTATCGTTTTAAGTAATTTTTTTTCCCATTTCTCCCTGCCCACTTCCTACAGGCACCTCTTCTATCTATTACTCTGCATGTAACTCACAAAGTAAGCCTCCATTTTTGCCTGGTTAAGCTGACCTGGCTACTTATGGAGAGTTTCTGAGCACCTAATTTCTCCTAAAACATTCCACAGTTCTAAGGACATATGACTGCGTATTCTGCTAGTACTGATGCACTTGCCACCACCGTGGTCTTTTCTGTTTACCTGCATTTGCTCTGGCTATCCCAGAATGTGTGAATAAATGTGTACATCCAGGCCAGGGATCTGCTATTGTGGCCAGACTGAATTGTTCAAATTGTCAGAGAGGAAATGATCCATTTTCAGATATTGACGAGAAGAGTTAGCTCAGCCTTGCTGAATTTTCAAAAATCCCATCCCTGCAGAAAATCAAGTCACCCAGAATCTGGAGCCCTTCACCCAGGGCTTCTTCATGGGATTCTAGTGTCCACAGAGATCTAGTAGCCCCACCCCATGGACCACACCCCTCTGCCTGCTGTTGTTTGGGAACAATCTGGTTGCCAGGAAACCAAGGGAAGCCTTCAAGACAAAAAGAAATCCCTAAAGGTAACATGTTTTCTTAGGGATGTGCAAAGCGGACCCGGCTTGGCCACAGTGTGTGTGTGGAAGGGTTCTGGTCTGATGACGCATATAAGAGCCTCACACAGTTTTAGAATCAGCTGCGGAAAAGGGCTTCTAGCCTTCCACCATACAGCTGGCATCCTGTGAGGTCCGGCCATCACTGACAGTTAGGGGACCCCTCACCTGAACCTCATCCTCCTTGACGTACAAATACAGCTTTTACATTCTTTACCAGACTCCTTATATTTTTTTTCTTCATCTTGTTTAAAATGACACAAATGTCTATCTGCAGCCAATATATTCAGATATATAGCCTTCTCTGCTGCTAAGCTTAGATTTTGGAGAACACCAAGCCAAGGTAAACTGATAGGATTTTTTAAATTCACAAGATAAGCCTCATTTTTAAAACTGTGACAAAATTATTAAAAATTAATTAGATTTATTGCTTGATTTCCATCTTACATTCCAGCTCCCTAGGTCCTGGGAGACCAAGTGGTATTTTCACAGTGTTACTGTGTGTTTATTTCCTGGTCACTGTGGAATCAGCGATTGGCCTTTCCAACATTTTGACCCAGGCAGTGGAGAGTCTTGCACAGGGCAGTTGTTAAAGTATTACCTCTTGCCTATTTTGCTTCGGTTTTTCCCATTTTGCTAATGTGTAAGGTCAACTTCCTGGGGCCTTTGGACGGGTTTGTCAGGGTCAGGTTCTGCTTCCCTTTGCCTGTTTTCAATAAAGAACTTGAATGGAGAGGTGCAAGCTGGCGGCCCATGATGTGCCAGTTCTCACAGGGATTGGAATTCCTGGACTTTCCTTAAAATTTGGACCAGCCAGCAGCACTGGCCCAGGTGTCTTCAGGCAGCCGTCTATTGAAGGCAACGTATTCTCCAATGTTCTGTAGATCTTTCCTGCCTGCTTCCTTCATTAGCAGTTACCTGCCTGGCTCCTGGAAGCATTTGAGTCTGCTACCTCTGATCAGAGCAAGAATCTCACTCCTAGGCAACACCACAACAGGACAGACAAACTGCTCGTGTACTCAGGTTTCCCCCACGCTTCTGCAGGCACCAGGCAAGAGGCTGCCCCAGGTAGAAGATGGAATCCTTGCGGATGTACCTGTATTCCCCACACAAAGCTCTGCTCACTGAGTCCTCCTCAATTCCATACTCGCTCCTCTAGTTGCTTGGTCTTGACATTTTCCCCATTTTTTTCCTCTCCAGGATGCCCTTGTTAGGATTTTAAAACCAGATTTACTCTCTAAAAGCATTTGGGGAAGCAGAGAGATAAAAAAAAAATTAGGTCCTACTATCCCCAAGTTTCCTAGAGTTGATACGGAAGAAAATTAAAGTGAGAAAAAAACTTTCCCTGCTCCATTTAATACATCCCATTCCTTGGGTTAAAATGCCAGTTCTGATTCCCTTTTAGATACTTGAGTCTCCAGCCACCCTCCCTACTGTTAGGTGGACTTCTGCCATCTGAAGCAGCAGACACCACACTTAACCCTGCAAAATGTATTACTGGAGACGATGTAGTTAGATATGCAGAAGGCACTAATTAGCACCTTTATTGGCTTAGAAAGCATTTTTTATTTTGGTTTTCCTAAGCATTTCTGACTGATTCATGGAAGACATTTGGTTCTTTGGAATATCGTCCAATAGACTAATCAAATTTCATTTTTGCAAGACTCTAAAATAATAGCATTCTGCAGCTTTCTGTATATTTAACTCCTGCAAGACCAGGACATTTAGCAGAGGCTGTCAGCAGCAATTGTTTGCCTTACTTGGCAAATTATTAACCCATATTCATATTTTAAAAAATACCCTTACATTCTACCTGACACTCATGCTCAAAACCTTAAAGCTGATTGGAACGCTTTGTTCTTTTTCACCCACGTCTGCTTGTTTTCCAGATGCTGTTGACTCTTCCTCCCCGTTCCACGCTGACCCTCAAAGTAAACTCTGTCACCTCAAGCCTGAGTTCACAATAACTTCTCCCCAATGCGTGCACTCTCTTTCCATTGCCAGGATAAACACCAAATATGTCGTTTCTCTTTGCATTCTAGTGAGTTCAGAGCTCACTACATTAGAGCCGGCAAATGTGTAACACCCTTGCTTCAATTCCCCAGCACTGCACCTATGACAGTTATCACTAATTATTATCACAAATTATTCACAACTTTCTTTTTAGGTGAAAAAAGATATGGTGTCAAAATCCTGCTCAGCCCGGACCCTGGTTACAACGACCTGTCCATTTGAACCAGAATCTGAGATGACACCTCTGTGCCACCTCAGTCCTAAGACATCCACTGTGATTTCCTCTTTCTGGATTTTAAGACATCTATAATCTGAAAACACCCTATTGAACATAAAAATTTCCACCATTGCTCCCTAGCATGGAATCATTTCTCTAGTCTGATCACCTGCCATATGCTTTCCTGAGCACATGTAGTTTTCTTCTCATTTCTGTGCCTTCATTTGACTTCCTATTGCTTCTACCAAATTAATTTTTCTTGCCTCACCTCTTTGTTTTTGCAAAACTATATCCCTCTTTTATTGACTAGCTCAAGTCTCACCCCTTTTGAGCAGATTTCCCAATCTGACACATCATCTTCATGATGTTTTACTGAGATCCTGTTGTTTACTAGCTTTGGGGAAATCAGATAATTTAGAGATGACTCCTGCCCCAGTGGGGTTTATAATTTTGTCAATGTGACAGATCATATCCCTAATAATTTGAGGCAGCACTGGCCAAGTACCATCTGGGTAGACTTCATGGACATTAGTGGTGTCCAGTAGAGAGACTGAGTCTCAGAGCAGGAGTCAGGAAGGGTTTGATGGAGAATATGGGACTCAGATCAGGCCTCAAAGGAAGGGCACAGGTGGACAGAACAGGAAAGACTAAGACAGGAGAAATTGGATGAAGAAAAATGAAGAACTAAGAATTTAATCCGAAGGAATAGACTAGAGGGTCTTACAGGAAAGTTGGTGTAGGTTGCATCTGAACCGTAGTGAGCCTAGACAAGTGAGAGTGACATTCTTGAGAGCACAAGTCAGTTATTTTAAACCTTTGTACCCTTCGCCTAGAACAGTTCTTTGCTCTGAAGTCTTTCACTTGACAAATCACAAGGGAACATCTATCACGTTTAATCAGATTTACGTTGACCTTTTCTTATAATATAGACCACAAAATTTAGATTTTGATGTTCTAAGTTCTTATCATGTAACAAATTCCTTCTGGAAATAAATAAGTTTGCCATTTTGGGACCTCTCTGTGGGTTGGAGAAGAAATATCTAAATATAAAAAAGGACAAATGAATTAACCACCCATCAAGTAGTAACTGGTACCCAGCATATCTTTGACAGACACTCTTTTTGCTTTAAGAGTTACTTTTTAGTTTTTTCATTCCAAGTTACGCTTGAATGTGTTGTCAAACAAGTGCCAGTTATACAAGCCTGCATGTTAAAATGTGCATTCATTGCATGTCTGTTATCCTTATATTATAATGACAATGCACTCACTTGCATGATAATCCTTGCACTGTAGTGACAACGCATATCTCAGTCAGATAGTACTGAAGTTTCATTTGTTCTCCAGTGGTGGGGGAATGAGGGCTACAAACCAGATACTCCCTCCGGGCTTTTTAAATACACAGCTTTAATCTGAAATCTGAGATTAAGAAATGAGTCCACAGCCTGGAAAGAGAGACCTTGACACCTATGACCATGGCCTCTTTAACACCATGATTGAGCCCAAAGAGGCTCTGAATGTCCTATTGTATTTGTGGTTATAAGAAGGTCTATGGATTCTTCCCGAACCCAAACTGAGAATCTAACTTGTTTATTTGTACAGTCAGTGACCAGTCAGAGGAGTTAATCTGCATCCAGGGGTGGTGATTCTTGGAAAGGGAAAAAAGGAAAGAAGTTGCAGGATGCCCGTGAGGCTCTTCCCTGTAAGTCATCCATGTGCCCTGAGCAGACAAGGCCCTGGAGAGACTGAGAAAGGAAATTGTCAGACGAATCAGCTAAGATGCCCTAATATTTGTTACAAGATAGAGCAGAGAGTGAGAGACTATCCTCTGTGAAGTGCTCTAATGAGACTTGGAATGCAAGCAGCAAGGGCAGCTGTCCAGCCTTTTGCAGTTATTGAAATTAATGTGGACAGAAGGGGCAAGGGAAGGTATCTGTCATAGCTAAAGGGAGAAATGCAAATAATTTCTATCGGCAAATAAGTTTGGGAAAGCAACGTTTCATTGGAAGAGGTGTCAAAGCCCCAAGAAGAGAAGTCCCACAGCGGGTGTCAGGCTCTGCCCACAACTCCATGAATGCCAGGGAAGGCACCACACACCTCAGTACATCTCAACCACCGACCAGTGCCATGAGCCTGCACACCCTGCTGCAACAGCCCTCATCTCCCGAAGAGAAAATCCTCTTTTATCTCCCCCTTTGTTGCAGCTGTCATTTCAATTAGCTGCTCCCCTTCACCCTACAATTCTCCCATTCCATCTCAAAAGCTGCACAATCAGGACCTCTCCCACCATCCCTCTGAAGGAGCTCTTCTTGAGGTCACCAGCAGCCTCCACTGCCAAAGCCAGTGGCCAGCTGTCATTCCTCCATATGCCCCCCCCTCAACAACAGCTGGCGAGGCTGACCACGCGCTCGTCAATATACTGACTTGCTGGCCTTCCAGACGCTTCTCTCTTGGCTCTCTTTTTACCTCACGACCTACCCCTTCTTCTCTGCTGGTCTTCAGATCTTTCTGGCTTCTTCTTTGTTTGGACTCACTTGTCTGGTCTTCTGGCTTTAACCACCATTTACATGCCAACTGATCCCAAATGTATATATCTATTTCTAGACTTTCCCCTTCAACTCTAGATGTATATTTACAACTCTTTATTCAATTGTATCTTCGTGGCTATATATTAAGCATTTAAACCATAACATGCTTAAAATTGAATTTCCTGTCTCTTACCCCAAACTCGATCTTTCTATTGTTTTTCCCATCCCAGTAAATGGCCGCCCACCCTCCCAAATGCTTGGGCGAAATTTGTTGCAGTCATCTTTGACTTCTCTCTTTCATATCCCACATCTAATCCACCAGCATATACTGTCCTGTCTACATTTCAAACATACCCAGAATCCAACACTTCTCTCTACAACAACTGCTACTGCCTTGGTCTAAGCCTCCACCCTCTTTCATCTGAATTATTTCTCCAGCCTCCTAACTGGGCTCCCTGCTTATACCCTCTCCAACTTCCTCTTCCCACAGTCTATTCTTCACATAGCAGCAGAGTTATTGTGTTAAAAAGAACCAAGATAATACCACTTCTTTGTGTAAAACACTTCAAAGGATTCACTTCTCACACTGAGTAAAAGCCCAAATGCTTACAGGGATATATGTATAGCCCTAAATTATTTGGTTTCTGGGTAACTCTTTAACTTTTAGCCCTCTACTCTCATCCTTGCTCACTTAACTGCAACCATTCAGGCTTCCTTGCTATGCCTGGAATACAGAGGGCATGCTCCCACCCCATGGCCTTTGCACATGCTGCCTCATCTGCCTGAAACAGCTCATCTCCAGATAGCAAATATCCCACTCCTTCACTTCTTTCAGGTAACTGCTGAAAGATGACCTTATTTGAGATGCCTTCCCCAATCAGCTGTTCTTCTGACACATTACATATTTGTTTGTTTGTTTATTGTCTCTAACATTGTTGCACCTATTTTCTTCAGTGTCCCCAGTCCTAAAGGAGAGCCTAATTTGTAGGAGGCCCTCAATACATATTTTCTAAATAGTGAAGAATGGAATAATAGGGGATCTCAGAAATTTTGTGTGCCTGTGGGCAAGGGAATACAGTTGACGTCATGTTTGTTCTCCAGTCTCCAGCCTAAATCTAGGGCTCAAGGAGAGATTTGGGCTGCAGGAAGAAGCTGAAAGATAATTTCTGTCATGGGTTTTATCATAGTAAAGCTGCCTAAATCCTCAGGTGATAGAGTCATGCGTATATTGGAAATGAGTGCTTCTACAAATTCTGCAAGAAACAGAGCACCATAAGAGCTCAAAGGCCATGACAGTGGTGCCTAGAGGAGCAGAAGAAGAACATGCTCGGGAAGTATTGAGACAACTTGTCTGTGTGGTGATACCAAAAGGAGTCTATTGGGGTTGTAGAGGTGACAGGGGAAGGGGACTCATTTATGAAATCAGACGAGAGATCTAATGACTCTCAGAAATACTTATGGGAGATATTTTGCTCTGTCACCAAGATGTGGGCAATAATCCATCAAAACTGGGGTACCGATTTTATTGTAACCTAATTGGTACCCACAGACTGGTGAGACCTGAGCCAAATTCCAGTTATAGGAGTTATTTATAGGTTAATTTCAGGATAGCTTTATACCTCTTTCTTCCTTTTAGAACTATTAATACTTTTATTTAATAATTTTTCTTTGAACTAAAATCTATTCTATCTACCTCTAGGTTTAAATGGAATAGGTTTTGTAGTATGTCTAAAATCAAAAATCTTAAATTTAGGGAGCATCCTTTTATGCCACCCAAAATTGGCTCACAGAAGTAAGGAAAAGTTACAGGTAGAATTAATAGCAGCTGATTTACACCAGTGTGTAGTCACTAGAGATATATCAGTTTTTGGTGGAAAGATCATGACCTTTGAAATCAGACAGACTTGAATTCAAATCATGTCTCCATCTCTTATTGGCTGTGTGGCTTTAGCCAAATTTTGTAACCTTCTGAGTATCTGTTTCCTCAATATATAATAAGGTTAATAATCCTGCTGTTTTGTTTGAAGAGTACTTGGCAATAGTTTTTACATATGTTATAAGCACTTGATAAATGACAATTACTAGTTATATAATTCTAGTATGACTTTTGAGTCTGAAATGTATGGAGATCAGAAATATATAAAGATCAGAAGCCTAGTGAAGCCTCGGAAAGACACAACCACCTGAGAACTTTCCAATTATTAAGCATTAATTTCTCAGTCATTTCAATTTTTAAAGAATTTATGTTCTTATAATTTAAAATTTCTGAAATGGAGGGAGAATGATTCATTTTGATTTTCCAGATGAATTATTTGACTTTTCAGCTTTCCTGAGGTATAACTGACAAATAAAAAGTTATATATATTCAAGGAGTACAACATATTTTGAAATACATATACACTGTGAAATGATTATCACAATCAAGCTAATTAGCACATCAGTCGCCTCCATAGTTGCCCTTTTTTATTTTTTGAGATAAGAATGCTTAAGATCTACACTGTTAACCAATTTCAACTATACAATACATTATCATTAACTGTAGTCACCATGTTGTACTTTAGGTCTCCAGAACTTATTCATTTCATAATTGCAAATTTGCACCCTTTGCCCAGCTTAATGTATCTTTTTTATTTTAAGATCCAGGTGTGGCCATTTTGCATTTCCATAGGCACTTGATTGACATAAAAAAAATTAGTGTTGCTGCACATGAAAAAACTTAAACTCTAGAGGACTACTGTGGTCCCAGAGAGCTAGTGTACAAGTCAGAAGACCTAGAGAGGGAAATGCCAGGAACTCATCCACACTGTTCTTGCTTTGACTTTTCCAACAGGGATGCTGATACAGGGTGTCTTAGACCATTTTCTGCTACTATAGCACAATACCACAGAGTGGGTAATTTATAAACAAGAGAAGTTTATTTGGCTCATGATTCTGGAGGCTCAGAAGTTCAAGTGGTTGCATCTGGTAAGGGCCTTCATGCCATGGTGGAACATGGAAGGGCACAAAAGCACACAGGACAGGGAGAAAATGGGAGCCAAACTTGTCCTTCTGTCAGGAGCCCACTGCCATGATAATTAACCCACTCTCATGATAACTAACAGCCCCATGATAACGGCATTATTCCATTCGGAGGGCAGCGCCTTCAGGACCTAATTACTTCTTAAAGGTCCCACTTTTTAATACTGTGGCATTGGCAATTAAATTTCAACATGAGTTTTGGAGGGGACATTTGAACCACAGCACAGGAATTTCCTCCCTGGGGTTTCCTTGCACAACATACATAGTAAATTATATTAGTCTTCTGGAGAGGCAACATGGCTCTACAGCCAGACAGCTCTAAGTTCAAATCTCAACTCCCTTACTTGTTAGTATTAACTGAGAGACTGTGGTCAAGTTACTTCACCTCTGTGAGAGCCTCACTTTCCTCCTTATAAAATTTAATAATGGTAATATTCACCTCTAAGATGGTTCAGAAACAAGATAATATATGTATACCTAGTATGTGCACCCTAGATATGTACTAATTTCTTTCCCCTCCCAATAATACTGATAAGGCTGAAGTGCCACGGGTCAGGGGCTTTTCCTAGCATACTGGTGGTGAACAAGATGCAAATGAGCCAAGTAGATTCCACATGAATAAAAATGAGACTTCAGGTAGCTGTAGACGAGCATGAAAGCCAAAGAGTCACCATAAAAGGCCAAGCCCCACCTAGGACTCAGCAGGGAACCAGGACCAGGACCACCAAATCCTTATTTCACCCATCCATGTTATTTGGGCCCAGTCCAAGGCCTGGAGGCCCACTAGAGTGCTTCCTGTGGGAGGTACTGGATCACCTGTAGGACGGATAGATACTTGGATTTTGTTGCTACTTCAACGTACAAAAACTCCAAAGTGATCACTAAGGAAACCAGCCTCAGAATGAATTCTACTTGGAGTTAATTTGACTAATGTTTTCCAAATTTCATTTTTACCTGGAACCTTACAATGTGCCCTCATTTGGAAATAGGGTCTTTACAGATATAATTAGTTAAGATGAGATCATATTGGATCGGGGTGGGTCCTGCATCCAGTGACTGGTGTCCTTGTAAGGAGAGGAGAAGACGCACAAGGAGAGGCCGTGTAGACACAGAGCCACAGAATGAGTGCTGCAGCTGCAAGCCAAGGAACACCCAGGATTGCCGGGAGCCACCAGAAACTAGGAAGAGACAAGGAAGGAGTCTTCCCCAGAACCTTCACAGGGAGATCAGCCTTGCTAACTCCTTGATTCTGGGCTTCCAGACTTCGTAACTGTGAGAGAGTAAGTTTCTGTTGTTTTAAATTGCCAAATTTGTGGTAATCTGTTATGGCTGCCCTGGGAAACTAATGCACCACTCTACATCCTTGCAGGATTTTGAATTTTGACAGGATTTTCCCTCCAGTAGCAACTACTTTTCTTCCTCCTCTCCAGTTCCTTTTCATTTCCTTGTAGTTTTTCTCCCTGCCACCCTGGCCAAGACCTTCAGGTCACCGGTTTCCCACACTGTTCTAGCGCCCACCCTTCCCAGCGGCTCTTGGGTTCCCCATGCTCAGGGTTTGTCCCTCTCATGGCGGCTGGAGCAGGCTCACAGGGGGGCCCCTAGAAGGCCAGGCCTCCAGGTCCTCCACCTGCCTCTAACCAGCCGTGACCAAAATTCACAGCACTTGACCCCTGCTGCCCCAGACTCTTCACCTGCGAAATAAAAATGAGAAGCAATCATGCTACCACACAGGTTACAGGGTTTAAAATATGATCAGTGAGAAAGGGCCTTGGAAAAGTGAAGGCTCAATTAAACTTGCAAGAAGCTATTCCATTATTATTAGGAAACTTGCTGAAGATAAAGGATCTGGCAAGTGGAAACCGTGCGTTTCTGATCTCAGAGCCACGGTGCTGGCCTTTTTCCACCCGGATCTTTACCTCATGTCTGTGCCTTTGTGGTTCACAGACTTGGTTCAGAGAAAGAAGGGCCATGATTTGTCTTTAATTTCTGGGAAGTGGAGCTTTTAATACAGTCACTTACGGCCCCAGAACCGGTGCCAGGCTCCGGCCACGACAGGGCAAGAGGACACATCAGAGGGATAGAAAGTTCTGGCTATGTTTCTTAAATTCTTGCTTTCTTTCTTTCTTTCTTTCTTTCTTTTTTTTTTTTTTTGAGTCCAAACTATTAAGAACAGAGAGATACTTAAATCTGATTTATTGGCAAAAACTTTTAGAGATTTCGATGTTGTGGAAATTTAAAAATAGTAAAGAAGTTTGGTTAAGGAGGAAATTTCAATGATACACCTAGGTTTTTAAAAAAAGGAAAGAAAAATTCCAATTTAAACTTGTTTGTAGCCAGTGGTCAATCTTAATTTAAGATGGCAGTGAAGAAAGTGAAGTAATTAAAACCAGCAAAATGACTATTACACTAATAACTTTTCCCTCTAATCATTAACGTCCTAACTTACGTCATTTGTTAAGACACATATGGCATTTCATCATTTTTAAAACATGTTTTTTTCACATCTTAACATTTATGAAATAAGGATGCGTCTTGCAGTCAGTATTGCTTTTTATTTATAATTGCCAGGTTTGGTTTAGTTTTTTCTATCTGAGTGGTACTTAAAATATGAGTGCATTTTATAATTGAGGAGTCTTAGATTCTATAAAATACAGAATTTTGTTTAATGAAGATTGGAACTGTGAGACTTGTAATTAAATTTCTTTTTCTTTTTATAATGTTCTTATCAAATCTCAGCAAAACAAATGTGACACATTTTCTGCCTCAGAAATACTTGTATTGTTTGCTTTAGAATTCAGGCATTTGTTCTTGAGAACAAATGCATCATTAGAAAGGGAGGAGATGAGTGTAATTTTGAGGTTAAAGAATAGAAAGAAACTAGATTGAGAAACACGGAAGACAGTATGAGGAAAAATTAAACAATTTCATTGCCATAATTACATCCTCGCAAATGTCTTCACAGAGCCCAGCGAGTTTCCTGCTACAGTCTGAGCTGTCTGGTGATATGGCAAAAACACCTATCATTTCTGAGTCTCAGTCTTATACATCAATTAAAGGGATTAAGATGCATGGTTTTTGAGATCTATACATTTCTAGGAGTCTCTGATAATGTCTATGTGAAGATTTATTCCACATAGACATTTTAATATATCTCCTACACAGCTCCACAAAGCATAACTGCTTCTGGGTTCTCTTGTCTTACCAGAGCGGTCAATGACTTGCTGAAAGTTTTCATTTACAGAGGTACTACAAAGAAACAAAAGCATTGTGAGTCAAACAATGTGCATACATAAATTCTACGAAATTGCTTTTTAATTAAACCAATGAGAGCAAATGCAGAGTTAAGTTTTATTAAGAAGGGATTTTTGGAAGCCAATGAACAGTCAGGGACTAAAGTAGTATTCTATTTTGTCCTTTTAAACTGATGCTTAGCTTTTGCAATAATGGGATAATTCTTCAAGTGCCCAATTAAAATGAAAATCCCTACACATCCCACCTCGCCCAGGCAGGGTTACCCACGTTGTTTTTATGGATCTTTGAAAGAGAATGTACAAGGCACAAAGAAACACTTACAAGAATCCAGAGTCCAGCCACTGCTGAATATTTTCTTGTTTGGAATCTTCTACAAATAAGAAAGAAGCAGATCAGTAAGTCAAAGCACAACCAGCTAAAATGACTCTACCCTATTATTCAACCACCATTCAATAGCTCCATTTGCTACATATTTAATCACATGTTCCCATAAACATATTCATTTTTTTTCCTGAAGGCAAAACCTCCTGTTTTCCATGATCAGCCTTTCCTCAGAAGGAAGTGTAAACTTGCAAAAAGACTGTAACTTTTAAAAAAAGAGAAAGAAATGTGAAAGAGAAGAAAAATAAAACACCGAAGAGCAAGAGATGTTAGAATAATTTTTAGATTACCTGGTATGAATACAAAGGGTGAAAAAGCATATGAAACTTTTGTATTTCTCTTGTTGGATATAAATCACCACAGAGCCTCTCCTTATTGAATCACGACATTTACCTAAGGCAGCCAGCTAGTGATGTTTATTTGCAAGGAGTTCTCTGCCAGGTTAGAAACCAAATTTGCATTCATTCCAGGGACAAATCGCACTAGAGTCCCAGATTGCCAAAGGCACCCTGTGTTAAAAAGGCACCAGTCTTTTAAGGTGGATCTTTGTCTCTGGCTCAGCAAATAGGCAACAGGCAAAAAGGAGAGGACATAAAGGCAGCACTTCCTGTTAAATATTTGTTTCCATTCTGATTGGCTACCATGTACTCTGGGCTGCTTTTCTTTGACTTTATCCTACCAAACAGCGAAGTACCTGTATTATCACCCTCACAGGGTGTCAGGGGAACCAAAAAAAGCCACGTGGATGTGGGAGGTGCTTACTGTTGTTCAGGTGAGTTGCCCTGAAGGGATGGAATGAATTGGGTCATGGACAAAGAAGAAAAACCAACCAAGAGTTACATCATGGGGTGGAGGAAAGGATTTTCTTACTTAATACTCTTTAAATGGTTAAAATTATTATCATGCCTTGAGCAGGACCCAACAAATAAGAGCCTTTTAATAAAATGTCCTGAAAAGCCTCATGCCTCCAGCATGGACCCCACACAGCTTCCAAGTCTTAGGGATGTATGAGGAGGGGATGTTGGTCTACTTCTGTCGAGGTCTATGTTCTGAGTGTCTGCAGGGGAAGTCAGAAGGGCCCATTTCATAGTTGCTTCCAGCATCATGCCAGGAATGCTGGTATATTCATAGCTAAGTCCTTGTTCCAAAATCATCTTCCCCCAGCCAAATGCCCCTGCATCCCTCACCACCCACTGTAGGACATTTTCAAATAGCCCCGAGGGCCCTTCTCACCCAGCGTGGGGGAGGGGAGACCCTGGCTTTCCTCAGAGCCAGGGGGCAGCTGCTCATCCAGAGGAGCCCACGCTTTCTTCGTGCACCTTAGGGTCTTTCTTTTGCTCTTTTCCTGGCTTTCTTGAGGGTTGTCAGATTCTTGTGACTTCTCTGCCATTGTGAGAGAGTAATTCTGCAAACAGACTTAAACACAAACAAATCAGAAACAATGAGCTCAGCTTTGGAGCTTGGCTCAGTAAGCGGGAGAAGACCAGAATGCTCGCAGTCCAGTGAGTGATCCAGCTTCACGGTCTTACGTGAGCCTGGCTCACTCACCTGAGCCGAGCTCCCTGGCTCAGTTCGGGGAAATTGTTCCCTCCCAGTGGCCCAATGGTGGGGCAGCTGGAGACCGAGGACTAATTTGGCCTCACCAAGTCACCAGGCCACATCCATACTCCGGAGGGGATTCACTTTCATGGTCTGGGATGTGGATGGAGAGCAAAGAAATTGGACTTGAGGACATACCCAATAAATATCCTTCAAATTTATCCAACAGGTTTTTTTTTTTTTTAGACTGTGTCCTGGGCTAGAGTGCCATAGCGTCAGCCTAGATCATAGCAACGTCAAACTCCTGTGCTCAAGCAATTCTCCTGATGCCTCAGCCTCCTGAGTAGCTGGGAATAAAGGCATGCACCACCATGCCTGGCTAATTTTTCTATTTTTCGTAGAGACGGGGTCTCACTCTTGCTCAGGCTGGTCTCAAACTCCTGACCTCAAGCAATCCTCCTGTCTCAACCTCCGAGAGTGCTAGGATTACCGGCGTAAGCCACTGCGCCCAGCCTATCCAACAGTTTTTATCTATAAAATTATTTTCAGAGACCCAAAATGTTGGGGGAAAATGAGGGCTTTGGCAACAGATCAGCCTGGATCAGTCCCATCTCGGCAACTTATTGTATGGCCTTGTGTCGATTATAGAATCTCTGCATTCCCTTATTTTGAAATTGGAGATTCACTGCACTGAATTTTAATAACCGTTAACCTTGTGGAGTAATTATTATGTGCTAGCTTCTATGCTGAATTCTATGTATCTATTATTTAATTGTCAACGAAGGAAGTAATATAATTATTACAATTTTACAATAAATTGAAGAGCAGAGGGATTAAGTTGCATGTCCAAAGCCACACACCTATTCAGGATTCAAACTCAAGCACTGGACTCCAAACATGTTCCCATGAATGTATTATACTATCTACTCTATAGAGTATCTGGGACAATTAGAATATAAATGAATATATTATGCAGCTGATACAAGTTGCAATCATTATCTCATTTGACCTTTATAAACATCGTATGAAACTTGCAGAGTAAGATCAGGATGCAGAAGTTTAGAGCAGCTGTGGAAACTGTCCAGTCTCCCCAGACTATGAGCACCTAGAGAGCAAGACCCATCCTCTTACTCATTTCTGTGTCTTTAGTATTTGACTAAATTTTGGGCCCATAGTAGGTGTTAAATCAACATGTATAAAACTACAATAGCTAAGGTAAAGTTCAAACCAATACTTTTTGACTAAATTCTTTCCATGGCCTATGCTTGAATTTGTATCAGTTTATTCTTCAAGTTTAGAGAAATTGACAAATATCCAAACACTTCAGCATCATTTCTAGCATCCCAAAACTTAGGCATAATCACTGATCATGTAACATGTACATCATCATTTCTAATCAGTGTTACAAAAAGACAAACCATTCAGATTTATTATAAGCATGTAAATATTTTCTTTCCAGTATAGGAGAGCATTCTAGATGCAACTGGCAGTAACAATTTCCTTATATGCTTTATATATTCAAATTCTATCATTCAGTTGAAGTAGAAATATACATTTATTGTTGCAATTGTAAATTACTGCAAAAATTAATGACAATTGTGATTTCTGTTAAGTTTATGTTAAAAATGCAAAAACTGAGAGATTATAATTTGCTAAAAGTTAGAGCAAAATGCAGACAATTAATATCTATATTAACAGCATTTTAGTCAGTTAACTTTAGGAATATCCTCTAGTAGCAAATTATAAAAATTATAAAAATTCCAGTGATAACATGAGACAAAAATAATACAGATTAGATTGTACTTCTAACCTTTATAGAATTGTTTGGTATACTAAAATTTATAATCCTGGACAAAATAACCTTTAGGAATGGCACTGAAATTTTAATTATTTAATTTCACATGGGCTTTGGTCTTCCAAGTTAAAAAAAAAATTCTCTTTGGCAGTGCCTTGCATCTTGTGAGCATGATGACAATCAGAGCATCAACTTTGACAGTGCAAAATTTCACAAGGAAGAAAACTCCAAAATTGTGCTCAACAATATCCAGGAAATAGCAGACTTAATAAAGGATCAGAAGGTTTGAAGAAAAGAATAATGTATTACAGGAAAAGAAGATTCCTAGAAGAATGTCACTCCTTCACTGATCTCAGCTGAGAACGAGTTTCCATTTAATACGGGAGGCTTTCACTGCGGAGGGGACAAGAGCTACCAAGCAGCTGACAGTACTCAAATGGCTGCTTTTGTACCAAAATGTCAAATTTTAACCTAGCTACTACTTTTTCAAATGTAATGCTGGAAAAATGGTTGAATTTTTAGATAAAAGTGCTGCTTTATTTGCATGTCCTCAAACTTCCATTCTATAATGGCGTGTTTGACCTTAGCTGACAGCCTTATACAGCCAGTGAGGATATGCACTCTGCCAGCTCTGTCGTACTTGGCCGTAGAGCAGGAAAAAGCCTGCCAAAGAAAGTGGGAACCTTTGCTAAAGGCAAGGGTCAGGGACCGGTTTGTAAAGAAAAACTCTTTTGTTCCCTCTGTTTTAGTGGATGCCTTCCCAGTTAGTAAACAAATCTGCTTCTGGAAATGGATTTTCTGATGCTTGAATGACCTTCCTTTGGCATCTACTCACTTGACCCCCAGAGCAACCCTTTGGAAAGGGACACAGATCAGGTGGCAGCCCTGAATTGCCCAGTGGAGACAGGGCAGAAGTTATGGCACGTAAGCGCGGACTCCTCTAGTTAACCCCTCCATCTCCAGGACTATTTGGAACCCAATTCTTGCAAATCGACTTGGTCCAAAGTGGTATCTTCATTCTGGATCATGTTGTCCCCTGTGCCTGAGGGACTCACTACCTTCTCTCTCTTCAGATCTTTTCTATTCTGATTACTATGCTGTCATTAATCCTTACATGTATGAAGAACTTTCACTAATGTGGGAAGTTGCTTATAGTGTCATGTTTCATTTTGAAAAAAAGGATGCAAAACTATACGCCAAGAACTCAATTTTGTAAAAACAAAACAAAATGTCTTGAAAACAAAAAAGGAATGTAGCAAAATGTTATCAAGATTCCAAAATTTTTAAAAATAATTGAAATGAGAAAAAAGTTGGCATTATTACATTAATTCTACTTCACATTTTCTTTAACTTGAGCAAATTCAACCATACATGCTCCTTTTCACCGCAAAGTTTTAAGCTCACAGTGAAATCATAGAACTAGATACTTTGATACTTAAAGCTGTTACCATGATTACATTCTTGTACTCTGAGGTTATTTAACTCTTTGCACTTCTATGCAAACAAGTTGTCTTGACAAACAGGTTGTTTGTGCTGGGTGAATAGGGACTGTGTTTTACTTATCTCTATGTTCCCAGTAGATCCCAGTATCCCTGTTTTGGGGTAAATAATCATTAACTATTAGTTGATTGCTTGGTTACTTGAGAAAGGAACACCCAAATGGCTTAGCTGGCATTCTTCGTTCTTACATGGTTAAAAAGAGCAGGTGCTTTCATGAAGGTCAAATAAGTCTGGATTTTAATCTCAGCTCTGCTGCTTTCTCACATCTTAGGGAAAATTTCAAACTTCTCTAATAATCTATTTCCTCGTCTCTGTAATGGGTATGAAATAACCACTTCAAGGGTTGTTAGGAAAATTTAATGAAAATTATATACAAAACAACCAACACTCATATTGGTCAGTTTTCTTTCTCTCTGTGTGTCGCCTCTTTTCAGTATTCTGCCGAGAATGGTCAAGTAAAGAGGAATCACCCATCAATGCAATCATTTTTCTCATAGAAAACATTTGAATAGTTTGTGGCTAACCTGTGTTGTCTTGAGATTATCTGGTTTGGATAAGTGGGAAGTAGATATATTTGGGAGAGTGAGAACAGAATATTTCTGCAACCATGAGAATGCAGATTTCCCTGGGACTAGCTAGAGGTGTTTATCAGAGTCATGAAATTCCTTCAACTATAGACTTAATTTCAAGGTTATAATTACAGGCTGTAGCTCTAGCCTTGGCCACCCTTCTGAATAAACCCTGTGGCCAAGAAGAAAACTTCATAATGGGAGAGTAGACCATTCTGGAACAGGAATTCTGGGTCCAAAAGTCATCTCTAACACTATCTTCATAGCTTATCTATGTTTCCTGATTATCATAGCCTCTGTTCAGACTCCCTAAGATCTCAAATAGTGTCCACGCTTGCCTTGTTCCCCACCATCTTCCATACACAGTGATTTCCCCTATGACAGTATTCAAGAGAAGTTTACATTGATGCACGTGCTCCAGTGAGACATGTCCCTTTCCTGCCTGTGACACCAGTCATAGAAATTTATAAAGGAAGCCTCCAGGGCCCTCCATGTTCTCAAAAAGATGATTGCCATGAGCCTCAATACTACTCAGTTCACCTCCACAGACTTAGAGACCAGTCCTGAGAAGCCAGCACACTAAGAGAACAGAGTCACCCTTCTTACCCTGGGAGACCACAAGAGTAATCCTGCCTTGCCCTTGAGCCACACTCAGATGGCAGCAAGCATCACCTCACCTGGTCCAATCTTCCACCCTTCTGGACTCTCCCAACCTTTGTGCTGTCTAGAATTCATGCACTGTCACCTGCCAACCCTCCTTTATCCTAACCTCTTTGCTGACTGCACCTTCATCTCCTTTCTCTAGTTGAAACCTGGACATGGCTTCCTTTGCCATCTCTCAAGCTATGGCCCTGTTATTTTCCCCCACACAATCTGGACCGTAGTCTTAGAGATGGGGTAAGTTTCCTCCACGTTCTTCATTGCTGCTTCCAGACCTTGTTTCCCCTGTCCTTTGAAGCATATGCCATCAGACTATGTAGTCATCAACATCTAGGACATCCACCCTCATTTATGGAAAATTTCAAGATGGTATTCCTATCACCTTCCTGAAGGTCTCATTATCATATAAATAATGACATCAGCTACTCAGCACAATGCCTGGCTCACTTTCTGCAATCTTTCCCTCCACTCAGTTCCCATGGTCATACTTCACTGCAAGAGACACTCTCCAAATCCCAATTTCAAGCATTCCCTGTCACCTCTACTCTTAAAATAATCCTTCACTGATCCCTTCAAATTCCTCTCCAACTCCTGCTTTAGTTTTTTTTTATTCAGCCAATGATGATTCCCAAATTCATATTTCCAAATCTGGTCCAGCCTCTGAGCTTCAGACTAGGCCATTCCCACTCATTTAACATTTCTCTCTGGATGTTTATGGACAACTTAAACTTACCATGTGCCACGCTGAATGTTTTATTCTTTCCTTGACTTCTACTTGGTCCTGCCACACACCTGACTATATTTCAGTGCTCCTCATCTCACTAGACAATGCCACTATGCAGGCAGTTGCTTAAACCAAGAACTTATGAGTATTCCTTTATCCTTCCATTCTTTTCATATCTCACATTAAGCCATTTAACAAACAAACAAAAAAAAAAGACGGAAGCCCTTATAGTATGTCTCAGATCAACCACTTCCACTGCTGTCAACCTGATGTAAATCCAAACTTGCAGTTTCACTTGAATCACAGCAAAAGGCTCCCATTTATAGTCCTGTCCATATGGACTTCCCATTCTCTTTAAAACCCTCTAGAACTAGTATGCCAGTGGTCAACTCACAGTTCTTATCATTTCAGAATTTTGGCAGCATTTGATGTAGCTGACCATATCCTCTTAATGAAAACAGTCTTTTAATTTGGTTTTCAATGTCACAGTCTCCAAGATTTTCTCCTACTTCACTCAAAGCGTTTGTTCCCAAGCTCTTTTGCTGATTTTCTCCTTTCTGGTCTCTAAAGTTTGAGTCTTCTATGCCTCAGTCCTAGCCCCTTCTTAGCCCTTCTATCCACATACTCTCCCTACATGAGTGTGGCTTTAAAGGTTCCTCTGTAATCCACAGTTTGGTGTTAATCACTATCGAGGCATTTTCACATTGTCTTACAAGTCTGTGTTACATGGTGTTATACTTCTGTTTCACCCTGGAGTTTTCTTCAGGACAGAGATCTTAGCTCCCATATCATAAGTACATATCAAAAGGTACTCAATGTATTTGTTGAATGCATATTTAAATTACTGCCAGCAAAGGATTGAAGAATATTAAAGCCAATCTCATCATGAAACAATTAAGGGTGGTTTAGTATTTAGCAGTTAAACAACTAATCAGAAAGTGCAGCTACTACACACTTGCCAGGATTAAGTACACAGCATCAGAAAATAATGCATTGTAGATCTACATTAGAAAAAATGATGAGTTTATATACACATAATCTTCCTCCATTTTAAAGGAAAATTTTCTGAGTAATCATTTGACACCTGTTTCTTCTGTCATTTCTACAAAAGCTATCTGAGTAAATACCTTCTTTGACTTTCTCTTATATTCCTCCCAACAGCTAACAAGCAGATGAAAGATCTTAATCCATCACCAGAAAAACAAGTAATCTATTTTTAATCAATCAACAAATACTTATCAATTGGCTGTGTGACATCAGGCATGTAATTTCAAGTTCTCTTGGACTGAGACTTCCTTTTGCATAATATGAGAGAACTGGATGGGATGAGATAATTGCATAAATTCGTTATTCTGTTTGTAGCCTCCATATAGATGGTTTAATATTTGACCACTGGAGCTCAGAGTTTAAAAGCATTTGGAAGTTATGTTCATCAAAATTATAAAAATAAGAGTAATAAAACACTGTTGCTATGACTCAAAGATTTGGAAAACCACTCAAAAACTTAAGCAACAAAGTCAAGCCAGGAATGTCCTTCTGCTCTCCCTCCCCATCCAAGTATCAAAGTCCCACAAACACTTGTAAAGATTTCCAAATGATTCAGTAAAGTAGAGGCAGATCCTGGGGAATAGAGTGTTCTGTCAACACTCTGCTGGGAGGAACAAGCAGTCTGTGATGACTTGTTCTGTGGGTGGCTTCCTCCCACCATGAAATATGTGAAGGGTGCTCACTCCTGCCATTTAGGAGCAAGCTGGGTTTAAAGACAAGGTAGTTGTGCCCAAGCTGGAAGCCAAAGTCAATCTTATTGGAGTTTTCATCTTTTGCTGGTGAAAATAACCAAATGATTATTAATTCAAGGACCATATATACTGTTTCCTGGAAAATTGAAATGGCATCAAGGCTGGTAAAGCTGGATCAAGTGATCCATGTACTGCTTAGTCCTGTTCCAGTCCTTTTCCACCTTTAAAGAGATATTTCTTTCTCAATGACTCCCCTGTTTCCCCACAAATTTCTCCCTTGTCGTCCCAATATTTTCTTTGTCTCATGCGGGGGAGGGGACATGAAAGGATGAGGGAGCATCTTTGATCTAGCTCTCATCTCCTATTCCAACATCACTGCTGTCCAAGTGCCCTCATACATACTGTATTCTGGATGCATGGAATGACTTGTTCCCAAACACCTTTTCCTCTCTGATCCCGCTGGACACAGATCCTTCTACAAACACTAGCCTTCCCTTCACTGGATCTTGCTATGAGCTCAAATAGAACTTAATCTGTAGAACCTTCTCTCCTTATCACTCCCTGTCCCCACCCTAACCTACTTCTGTGCAGCTCCTTATCGTAGCCTCTTCACACTCTTGCCTTTGCCATCGACTAAATGAACTCCTTGAAGACAACGACCATGATGTATTCATTTCTGTATTTGTGGAACTTAGCCCAGGACATGGATAATAATAGGTGATAAGCAATAACTCTAAAATGAATGAACGATTACTTCTAACCATGGAGTCTGTGCTCTCAGTAGATGGGAATTGTGACTTACTTTTCTTTGTAGTCTCTATCATGTCAGGCACAGATGCACTAGAAGTTACTCATTAAGTGAAATAGTAAAGTAAACTTCAAAACAATAAAAAACTATGAGAAAATGTGAGAGTATGTTAACAACTTAGAGTAGAAAAGTCCTTCTTAATCAAGATAAAAATTCAAAAAGTTCTAAAAGATTATTTAATTTGGATATATTAAAATATGAAGGCCTCTGAATAACAAAAAACGCTGTATGTAAGTGACAAGAAAAGCATAAGTCAATAAGTTATATAAAGTATGAAAAATAAAATCGATTAGGAAAGAGGCAAAACATATAAACAGGTGATACACAAAGTCCAGATGACTAACAAATTTATTAAAAAATACCTAACTTGACTTGTAATTAGAAACATACACAAAAAATCCATGGCTGATAAAAAATTATGAAGAATAATAATAGCAAGCGTTGGTGAGGTGAGAGCAAATTGGTACTCAAACAAACTATTTTAAAACATAGTTAGAAGCACTTCCAGTTCCATGAAAATAGAGTAGCCTGATTCTTCCCAAGTCCTTCCCCTAAAATTAAAAAACCACCAAAATACACAAAAAGCATGCACAGCATGTCTCTGAAAGTTGGAAAGAAGAAGGTGGACTGCCTAGGGACTCTGGGAGTTGAGGAGCAGCACAGTAGTTTTTAAATAAAACCAAATATGCAACTATCATGTGACTCAGATTTGCTTTCTTGGGCATTTGTTCTGGAGAAATGACAATTAATATCCATATAAAATTGTGTATAAATGATTATATAGTACCCACATTTATGTATATGTACTATAAATTATTATAGTGGCTTTATTCATAATAGCAAAAAACTGAGGTTAAACAATCCCAGGGTGAATGGTTCAACAGACTGGTACACTCATGCCTTGGAATACTACTCAGCAAAAGACAAGAACAAACTCTTGATACATGCAATACTATGGACTCAATCGTGTGCTCCCCCCAAATTAATACAGTGAAGCCTTAACCCCCACATGGCTATATTTGGAAATAGGGCTTTTACAGAAGTAAAGTTAGACAAGATCATAAGGGTGGGGCCTTGACCCAATAGGGTCAGTGTTCTTATAAGAAGAAACACCAGAGCTCACTCTCTCTCCACCATGTGACAACACAGAGATAATATTAAAGAATCTAGTGGAAAAGGTGGGGAATATGAGAATAGATAGAGAATTCCAACAGGAAGATGAAAAATGTAAAAAAAAAAAAAAGACATAAATGGAATGCTAGAAATGGGAAAAAAATGGTACCAGAAAGGAAGAAGTCTTATGAATAAGTAGAGCAGCAGATAGGACACAGCAGAGGAGAAAAATAAGTGAGCTTGGAGATTGGTCAGTAGAAATTATCGAAACTGAAACACAATGAGAAAAAACGATTTTAAAAATGGAACATAACAAAAAACAAAAAATGGAACATAACACCCAAGGTCTATGGGAAAATATCAAATAAGCATCTGTAACTATTATTGAAGTCTCACAAGGAGAAGAGAGACAGAATGGGAAAGAAGACATATTTCATAACATAATGCTTGGTATTTTCCAAAATTGAAGAAAGACATTAACCTATAGATCCAGGAAGCTCAGTAAATCCTAAGCAAATTACACAGAGGCACACTGTAGGTAAATTCCTGAACACTAAAGATAAAGAGAAAAATATTAAAGACATCTAAAGGAAAAAGACATATTACATAGAGAGGAAGAACAATAAGAATAATCCTTGATTTCTTATCAGAAATAAAAGAGGCTAAAAGATAATTGAAAGACAAATTTACCCTTCTAAAATTAAAGCAACCAAAAACCAATGTGAATCTATAGGTTTATAGCCAGTTAAAATATTCTTCCAAAATGAAGGATAAATAAAATATTTCAGATATAAAAATAAGCTGCAAGAATTCATCTTCAGAAGACCCCACTACAAAGAAATGCTTAGAGAAGATCTTTAGGTTGAAGAAAAATTATTCCAGTTAGAAAACTGTTTCAACAGGAAGAAATAAATAAGACTTGGAAAGGTAAAAACTTGATTAAAGGACTTAAAAGTTATTCCTGTTATGTACAGGAATATTTTATGTGAGTCTTTGTATGTCTGTGTGTGTGTGTGTGTGTGTGTGTGTATGCCCGTACTCACAAATACATGTATAAGTATATATACACATATATTATTTAATATATCAATTACATATCTACATAGTCTGTCTACTTGTAATCCCATTGATAGATAAAAATATATTCAAAGCTGGGTGTGGGGGCTCACACCTATGATGCCAACAGTTTGGGAGGCCAAGGTGGGAGGATCACTTAAGGCCAGGAGTTCAAGACCAGCCTGGGGAACATAGTGAGATCCTATCTCTATGAAAGAAAGAAAAAATAAGGAAGGAAGGATGGAAGGAAGGGAGAAAAGTTAGGAAAGCATGGTGTTGCATGCCTGTAGTCCTAGCTACTCTGGAGGCGGAAGCGAGATGATCAGAAGTTTGAGGCTACAGTGAGTTATGATTGTGCCACTGCACTCCAGCCAGGGTGACAGTGTGAGATCCTGCCTCAGAAAAAAAAAAGAACTATTTAAATATTTTTAAAAGATTGAGAATTGATTAAAGAGAAAATATTTGCAAGGTATTATGGGATTTATACATCTGCAGAATCAAAATATATGAAAACAAGAGCACAAAAGTTAAGGGAATAATATTTGGAAGTATACTGTTGTAAGGTTGTTGCATTGTGAAATAGTATATCTTAAAAATAGATTCTGATAAGTTAGGCACATAATGTTATCTCTAGAACTGTTCTGTTAACAAAGTAGCCACTACCCGTATACAGCTATTTAAATTTAAGTTATTTAATATTAAAAAAAATTAAACATTTAGTTCCTCAGCTGCACTAGCTACATGGGTACTCAGTAAGTTCACATGGCTAGTGGCTGCTATTTTCCACAGTGTAGATTGGAACATTTCCATCACTGCAGAAAGCTCTATTGGATAGTGCTGCTCTAGAGAAACTACTAAAAAAAATTATTAAAAATAAATATAAAAGAATCACAATAAAATTTCTAAAAGAGAAAATAAATTGGAATGAAACATTATGCAATTCAACCCCTCTTTTCTAAATAAGACAAAACAAGAGTAATAATGAAATAAAAAATGATGGACAAATAGAAAGCAAATATCAACATGCAAGATTTTTAACAAAACATATCATTAATTACATTAAATGTATATGGACCAAACAACCACATACAAGATGGAGATTGTCAAACTGGATGGAAAAAAAGCAAAATCCAATCATACGTTGTTTACAGTAATGTACTTTAAACATAAAGACACAGAGAGAGGTTGAAAGTAAAAGGACAGAAAAAATATAATATGCAAAGACTAAGCATGAGAAAGCTGATGTAGCCACAGTAATACCAGATAAAGTAAGTTTCAAGATGAAAACTACTAGCAGAGTAAAGAAAGAAATTATGTCATAGTGAAAGGTCAAATCAATAAGAAGACTCAATCTTAAATGAGCATATATCTAATCAAACAGCTTCCAATGACATGAAGCAAACATTGCCAAAACTAAAGAAATAGACAAATCCAATTCACAGCTGGAGATCAAACAACTTTCTTGACAAATATGAAAAATAGACAGAAAATCAGAAAGAATATAGAAGATTTGAGCAGTACTATGAGCCAACTTTTCCTAGTGGACAGTTTTATCAAACACTCCACCCAACACTTCACTCAGCAAAATACAAATTCTTTCCACGTGCATACAGGACATTCACCAAGATAGATCATATACTGGGCCATAAAACACAATAACGGGCTGGGTGCAGTGACTCACACCTGTAATCCTAGCACTCTGGGAGGCCAAAGCAGGAGGATTGCTTGAGCTCAGGAGTTCTTCAAGATCAGACTGAGCAAGAGCAAGACTTTGTCTCTACTAAAAATAGAAAAAAACTAGCCAGGTATGGTGTCACTCAACGTGTATCCCAGCTACTCAGGAGTCTGGCGCAGGAAGATCACTTGAGCCCAGCAGTCTGAGGTTGCAGTGAGCTGTGATGACGGATGCCACTGCACGCTATCCAGAGTAACAGAGTGAGATTCTGTCTTAAGAAAAAAACAAAAAACAAAAAACAACAGATTAATAAATTTTAAAAGATCAAAATCATACAAATCACATATTCATATAAAAACATTATTAAATTAGGAGCCCAAACAATAAATTATTTAGAAAATTCCCAAATATTTGAAAATTAAACTACAGCATTTTAAAATAGCTAACAGGTCAAAGAAGAAATCACATGGAAAATTATAAAATATTTGAAGTAAAAAATAAGGAAAATACAGTATATCAAAAATATGCAGAGTACAAATAAGTAGAAAAAAATTTATAATTTAAAATGCATATAGTGGAAAAGAAGAAACTTAAGAAATAAATGATCTATGCATCTATATTAGGAAGACAGGAAGAGCTAAAATTAAATCCGAAGTAAGTAGAAAAACGGAAATAATAAAATAAGCAAAAAGATCAATGAAATAGAAAACATAGTAAAGAAAACTTTAAAAGTCAGCTGTTACTTCTTTGAAAAGCTTTTAAAAAACTGATAAAACCAAAAAAGGCAGGAGGGCATCATAACAGATTTTATAGATATTAACAAATATAAGAATATATTATTGAGAAACCAATACATTTAATGAAGAGATAACTTGACAGATCTCTCAGAAAATACAACTGCCTAAAACTAACACAAGAAAAAAATCAAGATTTTTAATAGCACTTTATTCATTAAAGAAATTGAATTTGTAATTAAAATTCTTCTCACAGGGAAACCGTGGGCTCAGTTGTCTTTACCGACGAATTTCACCAAACCTTTAAGGAAGAAATATCACCAGTATTACACAAACTCCTCCGTAGATAGAGAAAGAAGAAACTCTTTGATTTCTTGTATGAGGTCAGCATAGCTCTGATACTAAAACTTGATACAGATGCTTTGAGAAAACAAATTTCAGACCAATATCCTTAATAAACACAGATGCAAAATCTTTAACAAAATATCAGCAAATGAATCCAGCAATATTAAAATGGATAACACATTAGGACCAAGCGGGGTTTATTGTATCCCCGGAATTCAAGATTTGTTTATTATTAAAATATCAGGCCAGTGATATTCTGAATGGCTGATCTAGCAGCAGTGGCCAGCTTGCTTGGTCAGCTTGCTAAATCACCTTTTATTTGTTTTACATTCTTCTCTTTTCTTTTCCCTCATCCTTTCTGCCCTGCAATTGTATCTTCCAATAAAACATCAAGCACTTAAAAAATCAATTAACATAATTCACCATAATAACAGAATAAAGGAGAAAAACCATATGATCACTTAACAGATGCAGAAAAGACATTTGACAAAATTCACAC